>OVBE01007125.1:0-18883 GCA_900406425.1 Iberis pinnata | reverse complement strand
TAACAATGTTTTGTCTAGGCTTTTGAATGTAGGTGCAGCTACTGGTGTATTTGGCTACCACCCTTAGTGCCAAGCCTTACGTTTGACTCATCTATGCTTTGCGGATGACATTCTGGTTTTCACAGATGGTGTTCCTTCTTCCATTTTGGGAGTTCTCGATCTTCTCCATGCGTTTGGTCAGTTATCGGGACTTCAAATAAATGTCACTAAGTCGTCCATCTTCCTCCCAGCTCAGCCTAGACAAGATTCCATCCTTTTGATCCGGCATTTAGGCCTTAGACAAGAGACTTTACCGGTTCATTACCTCGGCTTGCCCTTATCTACCAAGCGCTTAACACGTGATGACTATGCACCTCTCCTGGATCGTCTTCGAACGCGTATGTCCTCTTGGGCATCTAAGTTCCTTTCCTATGCAGGTCGGTTGCAGCTGATTAAGTCCATCATCACAAGCACGGTTAATTTCTGGCAAGCTGCTTTCCGTCTCCCGAAATATTGTATTAGGGAAATAAACAGTCTCTGCAGCAACTTCCTATGGTCGGGCACTCCGACTAACCATCATATGTCCAAGCTGAGTTGGCAAGACGTTTGTAAGCCTAAGGACGCAAGTGGACTAGGCATTCAGAACCTTGAGGACACTTCAACAGTTTACGCTCTCTCCCTCATTTGGTGGCTCACTTCCCACACATCATTTCTCTGGGCTGATTGGACACGTCACTACATACTCCGCCATTCCACTTTTTGGGACGTTAACTCCACCCAAGGCTCCTGGATATGGCACAAGTTACTCGGGCACCGATCTTTAGCTTCGTCATTCCTTCGTTTCAAAATTGGTGATGGTCTAAATACCTCTTTTTGGTTTGAGAATTGGTCGGGTTTGGGCTCTCTTTTTTTATTGCAGGTGAGCGGGGATTTCGAGAATTTGGTGTGCCCCGTCATTCCACTCTTCATGATGTAGGCACGTCCCGGTGGATGATTTGCAGGCCAAGGGTTGCTGTCTTACGTCAGCTACATGACCACCTCGTCACTTTAGCATTACCATGTCCGACTGCTGGGCCGGATATTGCTTTGTTGCGTCATGGCCCCGATCAATACAAAGCGGATTTTTCCTCGGCCCGTACATGGAACCAAATCAGGCCACAACATGCTAAGCTCCCTTGGACTTCCTCTATTTGGTTTTCACAATCCGTACCTAGATATGCGTTTATTTCATGGCTTGCGGTTCTTGACAGATTGACTACCGGAGCGAGGATGCGGTCATGGGGAGTGCATCAACCATGTGTTCTCTGTGGTGAACCTGACGAGAGGCGAGACCACCTCTTCTTCGCTTGCCCCTACAGTTACACGCTCTGGTTACAGCTCACCACTACCTTGCTTCGCAGCCGAGTCATCCCGGATTGGCTCAACACTCTCACTACCTTACGGCATGGCACCTCTCGCATTGACACAATACTGCTTTGCCTCAGCTTTCAAGCTAATATCTATTATCTATGGCGGGAACGCAATGGACGGATTCATGGGCAGCCGCATCATTCCATTCAGCACATATACACACGGATCAAGCAGAGCATTACTAGCCGGTAAATGGGTTTAACTTATTTCGCCGGCTGCCCTTTGTTTCATCTTCTTCAGCGATGGACAACGCTTCACCCATGATGGACGTACTCGATCACAGTTCTCAAGTTTCTTTTCGACATGTTATTCCTATGTTACAACCCACATGTGGTGTTCAATCGGGTGTACTCTTTTTCCTGACTACTAGTTTTATCCACAGGGTTTTCTAGTAGCAGGTTTTAATGAGGCCTCGATTGAACACATGTTTCTCACCTGGGGGCTCCCTCTTATTTTCTGAAAGAGTTACCAACGTTTATGAAAACCTGTACATAGAACAATTTTGATTAATAAATTTAACATTTCATCAAAAAAAAAATGTAACTTTCATAAGTTCATAAGAGTCACTATTAAAATAAAATCATCTTAAAACTTAATTAATGTTATGGTTACTTTTTGTACATTAATGTCGTAGAAAGCTTACACTTTTATTATAAGTTATTTATTGTCACACAACTTAATAGTATAAAGTTGATATAAAGTAGATGTGAAAATTCTGAAAAATTGATGTAAAAGCTACATGTTAATATGTTAATGTTAATTAAAATGATTACTTTTGTATAGATATGCAATTTCAATCTTATTCTTTTATATATGTGGGTGTAGATTATATCGAAAGTGTTTACATAACATATATATATATATATTTTTTTTTTTTGCGTAAAAATGGTCTATGTATTGATTAACTTATTGTAAAAAGTCAATGTTTATTAACTTTAGGATAATTATAATTATATTAATTTTAATCAGAGTCATTCTTTATCAATTTTTAAACTTTTTTGATTAAATAAATACAAACTTGCGACTAACTTGCGATTGCCAGTCGCATAATTTTCGGTTTACTAAAAAACAATCTATACTATTAAAGGAGAAGTACATTTTTAGAGGAAGTCAATATTAAGTTAATATTTACAAAGAATGCAATTAGAATAAAATTTAGAAAGAACAAACAAAAAAATCCGTAAGGTCATTATCGACCAAAATTTTCATTTTGGCTTAATGGTCATGGATTCGATTCTCTGAGTTGCATGTTTTTAAGTTTATTTTCGTAGATATTATTGTAGAGATATTATTGTCACATTATGTTTGATTTTCCAAATCTATTTGTTAGGTTTTAAGGAATATTTAAGTTTATTTTTCGTAGATATTATTGTAGAGATATTATCGTTACCTTATATATGATTTGCCAAATCTTTGTGTTATATTTTAAGAAATATTTAAGATTTTGTTAGAATAAAGATTTCATTAGAAAAACTAGGATCCCACATCAAATATTGAAGGAATCCTCCTCTCTTTCAAGCTCATATATCTGGGTTTTAAGATTAGTTTCAATCTCACACCAATTTTTGGGCAGTAAATGCAGAAAACCGATTTAGTCAAGATCCAAACACAAATAGTATTTAGTTAAATTTGATTTTATTGACAATCAAATTTATAAACAGAATGTGATAAATATTATTTGCCTTAATAATTTAAGTGTCCGATTTAATCACATCTAAATAGTAAATAAATATATTTTTAATTTGTTTTAATAAAAATGAATTAAAAGTTAAAAATGATAAATATTATTTTGGTTTCATGAAAGTGATCCAATGTTTTATTTAATTCGGGTTAGTTCATGAAAGTGCTAAATATTATTTAGATACTTATTATATCAAATTAAACACTTATATAAACATCTTAAATAATACATAAAAATCACTATAAAAAAATTTATTTCATAATATAATTCACGGGTTTGTATCAATCGGTATAACTGAAATAACAAATTAATGGTCATGGGTTCGAGTAGCTCAAATGCCAATTTTAAGTTCCTATATATATGAGTTTTACGATTAGTTTCAATCTCACACCAATTTTGGTGCAATAAGTGCCGGAAACCGATTTAGTCGAGATCCAAGCACAAATAGTATTTAGTTAAATTCGATTTTATTGACAATCAAATTTATAAACTGAATGTGATAAATATTATTTTTCTTAATAATTTAAGTGTTTGATTTAATCGAATCTAAATAGTAAGGAAATATATTTTAATTTGTTTTAATGAAAATGAATTAAAAATTAAAAATGATAAATATTATTTTGGGTTCATGAAAGTGATCCAATGTTTTATTTAATTCGGGTTAGTTCATGAAAGTGCTAAAAATTATTTAAATACTTATTACATCAAATTAAACACTTATATAAACATCTTAAATAATACCTAAAAATCATTAAAAATTTTTTATTTCATAATATAAATTCACGAGTTTGTATCAACCGGTATAACTAAAATAACAAATTAATGGTCATGGGTTCGAGCAGCTCAAATTCCAATTTTAACTCAACGATTTTGTTGAACCATTTGTGAAACACGCGGATCTTGCTGTCCGTATATTTCAACCCGGTTTATTAATTTTTTTTTTTTTGATGAAATATTAAATTTATAAATCAAAGAACAGAAAGTTTATTTACAATCGACGCTGAAGAGAAAAAACCAGTAACTGTTTAAAACAAGCAAGAAGAGGAGATAGAAATCCTTAGGGAGTGGTGTACTCGGTGTTTGCCTCGTTAAAACCTGGATCTAGAAAACCCAGTGGAATAAAACTAGAAACAGGAAAAAGAGTACAAAGCACACGAGTACTACCTAAGGATCGGAAAATAGCGGACTGTGCATAGCTGGTAGAGCGAGTATAATGAGCTAACTGGATGCTTGTTGCCATCGAGTTTGGAGATTGTGAAGTGTAGATGTCGAGTCATATGCTAGGCTCGTGATACGGTTGGTGATGGTTTGGTGAATGCGATTCCGAAGAGTGGATGGTAGGGTTGGCCGTTGAGAGTGGATGCGATTGTTCCGCTCTCTCCAGAGATGATAGATGGTGGTTTGGAAGCACATGTTGAGGAGGATTACGTCTAAACGCTGGTGAGAAGGATGGCGAAGCGAGCGGAGGGTGGCTGTCCAGTCAGGTGAGAGATGACGGTGGAGAAGGGTGGATGTTAAATCCGTCCATACCGTGTAAGAGTACGGGCAAGCGAAAAAGAGATGGTCGCGAGTCTCATCTCTTTCCCCACACAATGGACAATGTTGTATATGTCCCCAACGACGCATCCTTTCCCCTGTAGATAACATGTCAAGGACAGCAAGCCAAGAGAGGAACGCATAACGTGGAACTGCCTGAGAAAACCAAATCGTTTTTGACCAAGGAAGAGTCGGGAATGAACAACTTAGCTGTTTCCATGTTGATGCTGAGGAGAAGGTCGGTTTGTAATCCTGTCCATGCTTCCATAACGGCTGGGACCACTAGATGGTTGTGGAAGTTGTAATGTCGAAATCGCATCCCGTAAGTCACGAAGATGCGGAACCCGGGATCTTCGTAAGCGCCAACCCATCTGAGTCGCTGCATCAGCTACACAAGCATTACGCCCAATATTGAGTTCCCGAAAACCTGAAGGACCTGCACGATCAATCAAAACACCCAATGAAGACCAACATTCAAACCAAAAAGAAGTAGGTTTCCCATCATTGATACGGGTGGTTAGAAAAGGTGTTGCGACATGCCGAATCTTCAACAACTTGCGCCATATCCATGATCCACGTTCGGGTAATGTTGGATCCCAGAAAGTGGATCCCCGGAGCATGTAAAGTCTGATCCAATCTGCCCAAAGGGATTTGTTGGTGGAGTGTAACCGCCTGATGAGTGATAGAGAGAAGACAATAGATGTGTCTTCAAGTCTGCGAATACCCAATCCACCTGCGGATCGAGGTTTACAGACATCATGCCAGGCAAGCTTGGATTGATGGTGATTGGTTGGAGAACCGGACCAAAGGAAGTTGCTGCACAAGCTATTGATTTCTTGTAAGCAACTCTTGGGAAGACGAAATGCAGATTGCTAGAAGTTGACCGTACTAACCACCACTGATTGAATCAGTTGTAGTCGACCTGCAAAAGAGAGAAGTTTCATAGCCCAGGAAGACATTCGCGAACGGATTTTATCAATAAGAGGAAGGTAATCAAGTCTAGTAAGTCGCTTAGTCATCAAAGGTAAACCAAGGTAGCGGATTGGCAGCTCTTGTCGTTGTAGACCGAGAGTAGCTGCCATTCTCGGGAGCGCAGGATGGGGCTGTTGGGTGAGAAAGATTGAAGACTTATGCACATTAATCTGAAGGCCAGACGCCATGCCGAAAGTCCGCATAACCTGTAAAATGCCAGCTAAAGAGGATGGACGTCCATCACAAAACACTAGAATATCGTTAGCAAAACAAAGGTGGGTGAGTGATAAGGATTGACATTGGGGATGGAAGCCAAATTGGCCACAACTTGCTGCCATATCAAGGAGTTTAGAGAGGACGTTATTTGCAATAACGTAGAGATAGGTGAAAGGGCACAACCTTGTCGAATACCCCGCGAACTTGGGAAGTAGCCAACGGGATCACCATTGATGGATAGCGAGAATGTAGCTGTAGAAAGGCATAAATGTATCCAATGAATGAATTGTGATGGAAAGTCCATAGCCTGCAAAACAGAAAGAATGAAATCCCAGTTAATAGTGTCAAAAGCTTTTGAAATATCAAACTTTAAAGTACAACGAGGAGAGATAGACGCTTTGTGATAATCCTTGACAAGCTCAGTAGCTAGAAGAACATTCTCCAGGAGCAAGCGGTCTTTAATGAAAGCACTTTGATTTGGGGCAATGAACTCAGGTAAGAGAATCTTCAGACGATTGGCAAGGATTTTGGAGATGACTTTGTAGAGGATGTTGCAGCAAGAGATAGGGCGATAGTATTTGATGGTCTGTGGGTGGTCCCCCTTAGGGATAAGAGCTATCAGAGTAGCATTGACTCTACGTGGCAAAAACCCATACATGAAAAAAGATTGGACCGCCACAATGAAATCTGGACCAAGAACCGGCCAAGAAGCCTTGTAGAATTCCAAAGGATAACCATCGGGACCTGGTGCTTTGTTCGAAGGCATGGAAATCAGTGTATCTCGGATTTCCTCAGCTGTGATTGATCGACACAAAGCCATGGCGGAAGCAGGCGGACAACGGTAGGGTAGGAGGTCGGACAAGAGATCAGGTGGAAGGGGTTCAATGGTCGTGTCAAGCTGGAGAAAGCTTCGGAAGTGATTGAGAGCTTCGGATTTGATAGCTTGAGGGTCGGTGAGGATCTCTCCCGAGGAGGATAGTAGCTGTTTGATGGAGTTACGAGCAGCCCGAGAGCTTGCCACACGATGGAAAAAACCTGTGTTTAAGTCGCCTTGCTTTAGCCAATTGATCCGAGATGTTGCTCTTCCGCCAATGCCAAATCATGCCATCTAGATGCTGCTAAATGCTCCTGAGCAAAGGACCCAGGCGTGGGGTTATGGAGAGCTTGAGTTTGTGCCGAACACAGAGTATTGTAGGCGTCCCGAGTGGTAGAGCTTATATCACCATACGATGCGGATTGGAGTTGTCGAAGGTGGAACTTTAAGGACTTGAGGCGTGTATGGAAAAGACGGAGAGCGACACGGGAAGGATTTAGTTGGGGACCAGAGGACCAGTGGGAGTGGATCACCTGCAAGAAAGACGGATTATTAGTCATGTAGCTAAAAAATTTGAAAGGTTTACGAGAATGGGAAGAGGGCGCGGATAGGTGGACAATGTAGCGAGCATGATCCGAAACACCATTCGCTTCAAAAACCGCATAGGAAGAAGGGCAAGTGGCTGCCCATGAGTGATCCATAAGTGCACGATCAAGTTTCTTCCTGATAGGACTCTCCTCACGGTGGTTCCACCAAGTGAAACGAGGACCTACATATGGCAAATCCACAAGATCACAATGAGTAACAAAATATTGGAACTGTAACATGCCAGAACGAAATCGAAGATGAGGGTTAGAATGCTCATTGATAGCAAGAATCTCGTTAAAGTCTCCAAAAATGAGCCATTGCAAAGAGGAAGGACGGCAAACACTTCGGCTATGCTGTAAATCACGCCAAAGAAAGCAACGATCAAATTGAAAATTGGATGCATAAACACAAGAGACAAGTATAGTAATGTCGTTTGGAAGTGTGACTAGAGCAGTGATGACTTGCGCCGTTAGTAGAATGGGTGTAACGGTGAGACCATCACGCCAACAAACCCATATTCTTCCAAGACGGTGATCTGAATAATTGTGTATAGCACTCCAACCAGGAAGAGCAGTCTGTAAAATAGAAGCAAAATGATCAATATTAACACGAGTTTCTAGTAAACAACCAAATAGAGGGTTAGTTGCACGAATCCAATTCCGAACAATATTATGCTTTAGGGGCTGGTTAAACCCCCGCGTGTTCCAAGAGAAGAACTTCATATCATCAATGTCTCCGGTGGGAGACATGTTGAGTTTTCTTGGGAATTTGTGCCTTGTTGGGTAGGCGGGAACCGCCTTGCAAATGGTCAGTCGGTTTTGTTTTCGTGCGAGTGCTGTAACGGCCTACGGTGATAGCCTCCGCAACTTGAGTAAGACCAGGCTCCGTGATTTGACCCTCCTCAACATCCTCGTGTTCAACCTGCTGGTCTAAGAGGATGGAGAAGCGGGAAGGGGAGAGAGATAAAGCAGTTACGGTAGGTGGCTTTGTAGGTGGGGAGGCGGTGTGTTTGTTGGTCCGGGTGACGAGTGACCATGTCTCGGTTGTAGGGGACTCAGGATGGGAGGGTGTAGCTTCTGTCCGAGAAGGAGGAACGACACTAACACCCGCTGATGGACTGTGAGCTGGAATCATTTCAAGGTCCGGGTCTAGGAGCGATGTCGAGGGATCAGAAGCAGGGTGTTGGAGCAATGGCGTCACACCTTGGGGCTCGGTAAGGGCAGCTTGTATAACCTCAGTAAGACCTGCAGCAGGAGAAACATGAGGAGGGTTAGGCATAGTATCTGTCGAAGTAAGAGAAGCGTGAGCAATAAGAGATTCATTAGGTAGGGTAGGAAGAGAAGCGGCTGGTGAAGTATGTGCAGCGGATGATGGTGCCGTGAGTGATGGATCTGGTCCTGATGGGGTGGTGTTTGCTGCGCCAGACGATGCTATGGGGCCTGTGGGAGAAAGAGGAGGTGGTTGTGTAGAGGTCGTAGAGGCGGTCTTCTTCTTGCAATCTGCGGCTTTATGGCCCCATGAATCGCATGTTGTACATTTGGGCGGTAACCATGGGAAAGATACCAAAACAGGCGTTGTACCAGCCCCTAAGTCAATTTTTTCAATCCGTGCTTGTTCGAGATTAACGATGACAAGCACATGTGCGACGTCAAGCCTAATGCACTTCTCCATGGTAGGATGAAGCTTTTGTGCGGTTCCAATTATGTCACCTAAAAATCGAAGACCTGCATGAGAAAAAAGGTAGTCAGGGACATTACGGAAATCGACCCATAAGGGCATTGAAGTTAAATCGGGTTTGGTCGCTGCTTTGGAAGGAGACCACTCTTGAACAACGAGCAAGACGTCGGAGATATGCCAGTATTTCTTCCGGCATACATTACTACGAATATCAGCAGATTCTATTCTAAATAGAACAAAATCATCATTAAGGATTTGGACATCAATTTTAGAAGCTTTGCCATCTCGATTCCAAAGACGGTTGACTGTTGCATGAATTTTCCCGATGTGCGGAGTAGTGCCAATGAAGTGACCGATGAGGTATTTATGCCAACGAGGTTGTGGGTTATCCAATAACTGTTTCGGGACCGTGACCGAGGCCACACCATTCGAGAGTTTGAAGGGAGCACGGTCACATTGGGAATCCATGCCAGAGGTACCAACCACACTCGACCATGAGGAGTTGTGCGATGAACCGAGATCCGTGTGTTGAGGAGAAGAAGATACGCGAGGAGTTGAAGTGGTAGGTTGGACGATGGCAGCAGACGGAGATGAGGGAGGAGGAGGAGTATCCACCATCCTCACCGGCGGTGAAGCCGGTTGGAACCGGCGGCGGGTGACTTGTGCTGGAAGGCAAATAAGGAAAGTAGAGAAGACCTAAAAAATCGCCAAAGAATCCAATTTCAACCCGGTTTATTTTTAAATTCAAATTGTTGTTCGTGGGTTCGATTCTCTTAAGTTGCATTTTGTATTTTTTTACTTATTTTTATATTATTGTTACCTAAGATAAGATCTTGGAGATTTTGTAACTTAATGCATATGTTATTGTTACCTAAGATAAGATTTGGCGATTTAATGATCCGAATAGTTTAAGGAATATTCATATATATTTGATAAATATTCCATTTTCTTAACAATAAAATCTATAAACCCTAATCGAAATTTATATAACATTTTACTATATATATAGGGTATACTCGAACCAATGAGTTTACCACATTGGAATCAAATTTTTTTATTATATTTCGTACAATTTTCGGCGAGTGTTCTTAGTTTTGTTTTTGCAATTTGATATTGATTTCAAGTTGGGTTTCTTGATTTTAATTTCGATTATAATTATACCTCATAATAACTCATATTTTTATTTTTCAATAGGCAATTCTATAAACAATGTCTTCACCATTGACTAACAAAGAGAAACGGTTAAAGGGATAAGCAGGGACCCATTGGAAACTGTTTGACATGCAGAATCTGAATGTCAAGCATGGTTTCGAGCAAATAAGAAACCAGATCGGAGGGTGGCAGTACAAAATCGCGAAGATGATATTATCTCTGAGAGATGCCTGATAGATGGATCATGGACACACGATGAACTCTTTAGTGGTTGTGGGTGGACATGGATAAATTCAAGAGGAGAAACTCAACTAATGGGGGGCAAAGAATCAACACCGGAGAATATCTCCACTTCATTCTGAACTGGAGGCTCTATCTTGGGGAATGTAATGCATGATCCAGATGTCAACCTGCCAAGTTTTTGGGACCGATTGTAAAGAGCTGATCACGATGATCCAAGACCCCGGAGCATGGCCTAACTTCTCAACTGAGCTGAAGGAAATAGAGAAGCTAAGGGAGAGGTTTACTACGTTTTCTATTTCTTATGTTCCCCGTGAGAGAAGTGTATTGTCTGATTCATTAGCTAAGCTAGCAAGATCATTCCACAGGGAATCGTATTACATTCGTTGTTCTATTCCGGTCTGGTTCTCCAGACCACCTCAAGCTTGAGTAATAGAATAGCCATCTTGAGAAAAAAAAAAGAGAAAAGTTCATCATTGAAGAACCCAAGGTGAATTTTATAAATTTTTTTATGTTGTTTACGTTGTAATTAGTATTATGTTAACCGTTATGCATATTTACATAAAAATACAAATATGCGGTTTCTTTAAAAATATTTTATTAATATATTATTTTGTAGATGATGGAAACCCCTTTTAAAAAATGGCAAATGCATCATCATAGAAGAATCGAAGGTATAATTGAATACAATGTTTTTATGTTAATTGAGTTCCATATTTAAAGAAATATACTAAGCTATGGTTTTACTAATAATAGAACAACCATGAACCCACTATTCGATGTCATTGTAAGCGAAGATGTTATACATTATTCTCATGTATTATATTTTATTGCTTAATTTTCTCATTTTTATGATTAAAACAATTTTATATGTGACTTTAATCTTTTTTATAAAAAAAAATGTGAAAGCAAAAAGAAAGCCGATTGTCACAAACGATCAACTTGAACTTTTTTCAAAATTGGAGATGGTTTTTAAGCGTTCAAGAAAAGAAAAGGATGCCTATTACAAAGGCGTGATTTATCAGATGAAGCAATATATGGAAATTTATGAAAGAACTAGAGAACTTGAGATTAAAATTGCTAAGAGAGATAAGATTTTTTTGCTTCATCATATGGCCGGTTTTTATGATTTTGATATAACCAGGGAATTGGATCACCAAAAAAAGAAAAAAGAAATTGTTGAAGATTTACTTCGAAATATTGTTATTCCTAATATACTGTACTTTGGAATCTATCATTTATCGAATATGGAATAGCCTATATTTTATAGTTAATACAATGTATTTAATATTTTAAAAAAAAAATTTAATTTGATTTTATATGGAAAATATTCGATTGTATAATTATCAAAAATATTATTAACGTAAAAATATCCAAACTATTAAAGGAGAAGTACATTTTTGGAGGAAGATAAAATAAAGAGAATATTTACAGCAAATGCCATTAGGTTAAAAATTTAACAAGAACAAAATAAAAATAAAAATTTGGAGGGTTTATAATAGTCCAAATTTTTTTATTTGTCTTCAAGGTCCTAAGTTCGATTCGCGGAATAAGTCATTTTTGAATAAAACTTCAGAAAAGAGGCATTTTTGTCCAAAATCTTTCGAAACGTGCGGATCCTAAAACGGGTCGGGTTTGACCCGGAATCTATTTAATCTTAATAAGGAAACTGATTGATACAATGAGAATTGAAATCACTTCATCACTATTGGCATTGTGTGTGTTAATTTTGTGAGAGGACACGAGTTCAAATTGAAGCAAGGTATTTTGTCTTATATATTTTTTAATATTTCTTTTTTAGTATAAGAATTTACTTTAAAATAAAATCATTACTTATCTTTGAGTTTAGTTACCAAAAATATGTTTAAATACGTAAAATTCTGATTCAGTTACATTTATTTTTTATTTTTTCAAAATTTTAAATTAGTTATATGTTATTTAGATTTTTCATATATTAATATCTTAAAATAAATATCTAAAAACCCGGTTAAATATCTATAAAATTCCATACTAAATCTTAGGTATTTAACTAATTTTTTAAATAGTGACTCTTTTAAACGTATTATGATAAAATAGCTAAAATTGTATGTAGATAACATTAAACGTAATTTTAATAATCGCTTATTTAAAAATATATTTATAAATATTGAAATTTAAATTTAAGAATCTTCAAACTGTAAATTAAAATTTGATAAGTTTAATTAGTTTCTTAAAAATATTATTAATATTAACATCTAATATTTTTCATAATCGTATTATTATTCAAAATATTTAAATTTTAAAATTAAGATATTATTTAAACTTTGATTAGTTTCCTAAATATCCGATTAGGAAACCTTATTAACATTAATATATAATTTTTCTTACATAGCTTATTTGTAGCTAAGTATGAATAAATAAATAGAATAATTGATTTTAAAATAATTTTCGTAATATTTTCAAAAATATATAATTGGGTTATATTTAAATTTTTTTCTTTCTAATACACAAATTTATTTTAAAATAAATTTATTCCTTATCATTAAATTCAGTTACCTAAAATATCAAAAATTCTAATTGAATTACATTTAATATTCTATTTTTTAAGAAGATTTTGTTAGAATAAATATTTTGTTTGAAAAGCAAGTATCCTACAAAGATTTTATATTGCTCAAAATGTAAATTTCGTTATAATTAAAATTTCAATTTATGGAATTCGTTCTTATACCAAAGTTAATTTAAGGTATTTTTCTTTGTCTGTTAATTACCATGTACCAATTAAATTCATAGCAAATACACTTTAAAAAAATCTTAATGAATCCTATAATATTCAAGAATCATATGGAATGTATTTGATTCTTAGCCTAATATTATGATATATTCCAACCAAAAATTGTTATGTAACATTTTTATCATTTTTTAAATATATTTTCCAACCATATATGTTCCAACCTAATATTATGGTATGTTCCAACCATATATATATATGGTTAATGCATCAAATTAGACATTCACAACCTAATCAGTTTTTTCGCAAACATAGCGGTATACCCTTTGATATTATAGAGCAAACCCTCGCTAAAATCTCAAATTTTATTTTGTTGAACCTTGTGAAACCTTATAAAGTTTCATGGCGTGTTAGAGTTAGAATCATTCATCTATGTAGACCAATTATCATCAAAGGTCCACTGAAATCCATAGAATTAATTGTGTCGGATGAAGAGGTAATACTTAGTATATATGAATTAACTTATATGTAGAAAGTTTAAAATTTTACTAATATATCTTTTTGTTTCTTTGATTATATTGTAGGGATCATAGATTCATGCTACGGTTAAACGTGAATTGGTTCCACGTTTTGATTCAAATTTGCGGTATGGAGATTGGATAACAATTGAGAATTTTGTATTCAAATTTGCGGTGCGGAGATTGGATAACAATTTCCAAATATCATATTCAATTTTTAAAATATGTAATTTATTAAACAAAATTAAAATTAATATAAAACATGACACTGAACCTAAAAACTAATGATATCATTAAAAAAAATTTTAAAAAACATCCTAACCTTTAAAAATTTAATACAATATGTTATAAACTTTAGCATGCTAAATTAAAACTAATTGTTTCCTCACATACATCTAAAAATTCATCTAAGATGTTACAATGTTGAACAATTAAAATTTTACACCATAATTAATACTCTAAAATCCTTAAATTACTAAAACGAAAATCAATTAAATACAAATGGACTAAATGAATATATCAAAATATAATATTTTTTGTAAATTTATTTACAATTCAGCAAATTTCTTTTAAAAAGATATTTGTTTCCCCGCGCATCGCGCGGGTAACTACCTAGTTTAATTTAATTCAGATTTGCAATTAGCAGTCGCAAATCAATCGCGAGTTTTGGCATTTTTTAAAATTTTATACTTACATTTTCTAAATATTTTTTCGGTTTTCTAAAAGTAAAAACAATGTAATTTAATTAGTTTGGTTAATTTTTTTTGCGGGAATATTTCAATGGTGATATATTGTGTTTTAATGGATTTTAACCCTTATTTCATATCTATTATAGATAGATTCACTTGCATTTAGGCATATATAGGTTATATTTGCATACCGTTTAATCTTTAAGGTGTTGAAGGTGAATGAATTCAAAAGATAGATCAATTAGATGGAAAAGAGCCAGAAATGGACTTAATATAGATCAAAACATCAAATCTTAAAGATCAAGTAATTTGAAGATTTTACAATGAAAATTTCATCATGAAATCTTGTATAATATTGTAGCCATGTATTTAAGTTTTCCAACAAGCCAAAAATCACTTTGAACGCCCCAGGGGATTGCAAGATATGTACCGGTATAGCTGTTGCCCTCTAGATTCGAAGCTTCAAACTGTCCGTCCCAAAGATGCGTTTTTTACACCAGCTTCCATTGCGAATTAGGAGAAGTATCTTTCATCAAAGTTGTATCCATTTGAGTCAGATTTCCAAAGAGATATTACATGACACCATAACTTCAAAGGGAAGAGAGTTATGGACCCCAAACTAAAGGTGTGCCTAGCAGAATTCGGAACAGAAGGCCATGCCGGTTTGTGCAAACCGGTACAAAAATGTGCATTTTCCAAGGACCTAAATTGGTTAAGTGCACCGGTTTGTGCAAACCCAAACCGGTATGAGTAAAAAATCAACATTTTTCAAGTCTAAACCCATTTGAATTGGGCTTACCCATTTGTTTTAGGTTAAACCATTTCATTTTTAGGATACTATATAAGGTTTTTCTTAACCTAATACTCTTATCTTTAATCTTTTAATCTCTTTTTCTCTTAAGAACTTTGTAATCACTTTGAATCTTTGCTTGATTGGAGTTTTAATCTTTGTTTTGATCGCTCTTCTATTTATGAAATCTTCTTCTAATTATACTTCACCACATTTCTAACCTTGGATTTTGTGTTTTCTCAGTGATTAGTGAGTATTTCTTCATAAGTAAATGAGTTAGGTAGATTAGGGTGATTAAATAATGTAATACGATGTTTAGGACTTAGATTTCTTAAATCTTCATTAAGTAGATGATCTTAATGCTAGATTTGACTTGATCAATTGAATCTAGATCGTAGGATGAGTTGTGACTAAAATGTGTTCGATGAAATTTCTGAACCAATTATTGAATGCTAAATGAGGCCTAGCCAAGAGATTGTGTTAGTTAGTTTAGTGGTTTATTATAGATTAGATCTTAATGTTTCATATTCATGTGATTATCGAAGAGATTGTTTTAGTTACATGATTAGGAAAAAGATTAGTGCCATGAAAGTGGATTAATCTATTTAAGGGAATCTTAGACCAAAGATTAGCATTAATTATTAGCATTGAACATCACATGATATCATTTGATCACCCGAATCAGTAACCTTTACCCATTTGCTTAGCTTTATATTATTGAATTCAAGTTTTAAACTTTTGTTGGCTTTTGCTTAATCACTGTTGACTTGTTGACTTTTGGAATTATGCATGATTAAGTGTTCTTAAACCAATCAATCTTAATGCTTTAGACTAAATATGATTCTCTTAAGTTCTATTGTGTTGATTGCATCTCTGAATTGAATTGATATCTTAAGTACTATAATGATATAATTAGACTTAAGACATTTGCTTAGATAAGAATCTGCAAAATCTTGTTTATCAAATTGGAACAGTTTTCGGTGAGATTTGCGAGTGATTTGCTACTGATTTACGTCCTCTTTTTGACTGATATGCGACCGTCATAAACTCATATATATACCAGCTCCATCCCTTCTTTTCCCATCACAATCTCAATTTCCACTCTCTCTACCTCACTATCTCTCTACATTAGATTGTTAGAATAATATTAGGGATTGGAATGTTAGACTAGGATTGGAATAATTATGTCCGATTAGGATTGAAATAATATTATATTAAAAATATAATAAATTTATCAATTATTGTTAATCTATTGTTAAAATAATTAAATTATGATTTAAATGTTAGATTAACATATAAAAGTTAACGTTAAATTAATTTGATTAATGGTTGAGTTAAAAATAATTTATTATTTTTGGATTAATGGGTGTAAATTTTGCTATCAATTTTCGACTGATCTGCGACTATGTTCGATTTTTGTTTCAGAAAACGATTCTGCTTAGTTTATATATGTTATATTATGTTATAATATTTTTTTGTATAAAGTGTAAAACAATTATATATTAATATATGTGCTATGTATAATGAATTAATAATTAAGAAATTTTTATGAAACATCAACTATTATATTAGACCATTTATTATAAAATCCCATATAAGAAACCAAAACAAAAAATTACAAGAAATTGTATTAATACCACAAACCAAAATTTGCAACTGAATTCCAAGGACCGTCTTAACTTAGTCGCAAATTATTCAAAATTTTGCGACTGTATTGCAACGACCGTCGCAAAGCAGTCGCAAAATTCGTCCCTAAATCCTAAAACGTTATATTTATGAAACCCAACCATAATTGAACTCTTTATATAAAACCCCAAATAAGACATCAAAATGCAACATCCTTAAAATAGAGAAATGTGTTATAGGGTTTAGGGAATAAAATTGCGACAGATTTGCAAAGATCGTTACAAATTAGTTGCAAATTTTGTCCCTCAATCCTTAAACATAATTTTTATGAAACTTAGTACTAATGTAACTTTTATAAGTTCATAACCTTCACTATTAAAATGAAATCATCACCAAACTTAATTAATGTTATGGTTTAATACTTTTTTATATCTTAATGTTGTAGAAAGCTTATACTTACACTATATATTATTATTATTATTATTATTATTATTATTATTATTATTATTATTATTATTATGTATTGTCACATAACTGAATACTATAGAGTTGACATAAATTTGATGTAAGAATTATGAAAAATTGATGTAAAAGCTACAATGTTACCATTACTTAAAGTTATTACTTTTAGATTTATATGCACTTTCAATCTTTTTCTTTTATTTATATGAGTATAGATTATATCGAAAGTGTTTACATAATTTTTTTTTTTTGCTTAAAATTGATTAATGTATTGAATAACTCATTGTACAAAGTTCGTGTTTATCAACTTTTGATAATTCTAATAAAATTAATTTAAATCAGAGTCATTCTTTATAAATTTATGAAAATTTCAATTATATTAATACAAATTTGCGATTGACTCGCGAATGCCAGCCGCAAAATTTTACAGTTTACTAAGTCAAGAGTCAGTCGCAATATTTTTCGGTTTACAGAAAAACAATTTAATTTAATTCACATTTGTCACAAATCAGTCGCGAGTTTTGGGTTTTTTTTTCTAAAAACTTCATACTTACACTTTCTAAATATTTTGCGGTTTTCTTAAAATAAAAACAATGTAGTTTAATTTTTTTTAGTCAAAAGTTTTTGTGGGAATTTCGATTGGTCGAATTCTCGGTGAAATTTCCATTCTCTTTCTACCTCACTATCTCTAGTTAGAATAACATTAGGGATTAGAAGGTCAGATTATGATTGAAATAAAGCAGAACATGTGAAGTTTTTCATAAATAAACCATATCAGAACAAGGGCACTAGAAGGATTAAACTATATGAAGCGCAAAAGATTAAACTTTGAATATTTCTACATTCAAACCCTAACCCACACTTCAGCGGCTTATCCTAAATAGATTCATGTATTCGCACTTCTACAAAAAACCCCAAAATATGCCCTAGGTCTCTGATCATATTTTCATCTATCGGTAAGATTTTTTCTTATCTAATGATCAACAACCAGCATCCAATATTCCTTAAAAGTCCACGTGCTATTTTCCAATACACTTAACATGTAGTGTTCCTGGTTACAGTACAATTGAACTGTGTTATCTTCATGAACTCGACCATGCACTATATATACCTTCGGTCCTCCAAGCCCATGGAAATGTGATCTTCATTGCGTACGAATTATGTTGGGTTGGATGAAGTCCCTACTTCTTGGCAATTATAACCATATCTATTTGGTTGGAAAGTAACCTAATCTGCTCTTAGGGACAAGTGTTGCATAGATCTCCATAGATCCCTATTCATCGTCCGTGGAATAGAGACTGAGATAAGTAGAGATGATGAATTTTAGAAAAGAAAACCGTAAACTAAGAAGATGATGGCGCATCAGGTGAAGATGAAGACCCTAGAAGCATGGAGAGGTTCTCTTCCTTTTTTCCTAGTCCTCCAAAAAGTTTAGTTGACTCTTTATCTGTCGTAGATCTTGTTAGAGGTCATGTTCTGTAAGAAAAAAAATCATATGTTGATAAGTGAATTCCTTTTAGTTGACTATTTGGGCACTCTCTTCGTTTTGTTATATAATATTTATTTGAAACAATTATAATCTATTGCACTTTTTGTTATTAGTGTATTTGTGGTTTATTTCAAGATACTTATGACTTTTGTACCCTTCAAAGAGAAATTGTGGTGCTTTATTTAAAAGTAGTGCATGTATACACCATTTTATGATATTCTATTTTATTTTTTTATGTTTTTCAAGAAGAGATAAGTAATGTTTTTTAACACTAATCCTTAAAAAAAAAAAATTTAATAGAATTTTTATCCTACACAAATTTAAATTATACCAAAAT
>OVBE01007124.1:0-18883 GCA_900406425.1 Iberis pinnata | reverse complement strand
TGTTATGAGAAGTAAGAGATCTCATCATTAATGTAAGATTGTACAATTGAGCATGCTACATATCTCTTATTCTTTGCTTTGCTTTTCAAGTTTTTGAAAAACCTGTCAAAGTGATACATCCACCTGTACTGCACAGGACCACCTAACTCGGCTTCGTAAGGGAGATGTATAGGAAGGTGCTCCATGACATCAAAGAAAGAAGGTGGAAAAATTTTCTTCAAATTACATATGATCAAGACAATGTTATC
This sequence comes from Iberis pinnata, assembly GCA_900406425.1. Taxonomy (NCBI): domain Eukaryota; kingdom Viridiplantae; phylum Streptophyta; class Magnoliopsida; order Brassicales; family Brassicaceae; genus Iberis; species Iberis pinnata. The sequence goes on along the minus strand of OVBE01007124.1, from coordinate 18,635 downwards.
CTTTAGAATTCTAACACGATCTTCTTTCAAAGTCCTAGAAAATAAATCGCGAAAGAACCCTCCAATTAATATATATTATTAAAATTAGTTAGTAATTAACAGTTAATCATTACCTGACAATGCAATATGAACATTTTTAGGCAACATATCTGTGAGGATGCATGGAAGTAGGTGTTCCATGAAAACATGGCAGTCATGACTCTTCATGCCAGTAAACTTCTTACCTTCAATATCCGCACAAGTAGATAAATTTGATGAATACCCGTCTGGAAATTTGACGTCATGTTTGACACAATTAAGTAGACGTTCTATGGCTATTGGAGTCAATCTGTAAATAGAAAACGGGGCTCTGCCTTTATCATCAATATGCATCTCTTTCCTTGAACAAAACTTTGCTACATCTAATCTTGACTTCACATTATCCTTTGATTTATCTTTAACGTTCATAATGGTGAACATTATGTTATCAAAAAAGTACTTCTCTATATGCATTACATCAAGATTATGCCATAGAGTGAGATCCACCGAATATGGTAGCTCCCAAAATATGCTTTCCTTGTGCCAATTGTGCCAGTCACCGTAGCCATCCAGTTTGACTTCATGACTGTTTCCCCCACAAACAGATGTTCTTGGTGGCTAAACTTCCCTAATACGTTCATATATAACTTGCGCACCGGATAAATCTTCAGGTGGATAATCATTCAAAGCTTGTTTTCGTTTTAAAAAGTTTTTTTTATTTCTTCTTAGTGCATGTCCATGAGGAAGAAATCTTCTGTGACAGTCAAACCAACTAGTCTTTCTACCATTTGGTAGTTGAAAAGAATTAGTTTCATCCATACAAATTGGACATGCCAATCGTCCATGTGTTGTCCATCCAGATAACATGCCGTAAGCTGGAAAGTCACTAATCGTCCATATGAGGACTGCTTTTAAATTGAAATTTTGATTCAGAGATACATCATACGCCTCAACTCCAGTGTACCATAATTCTTTTAACTCATCAATAAGTGGTCGAAGAAACACGTCAAGAATTTCTCGTGGATGTTTTGGTCCAAAATTCAATATTGTAAGAAACAAGTACTCTTTCTTCATACATGTACCCGGAGGCAAGTTATATGGAGTCACAATCACATGCCATAATGTATGATTATGAGACATACCAAATGGATTAAATCCATCCGTATATAACCTGAGATACACATTTCTTGGTTCCTCAGCAAACCGATGATGTATGGATTGAAAATTTTTCCACTCCGCTGCATCAGATGGATGATACATTTCCCCCTCTTCTGAATCATGCTCAGCGTGCCATCTTATTGCTGTTGTAGCTCGCTTTGATAAAAACTCTTCAATCTATCAGCTATAGGAAGATACCACATACGACTATAAGGTATCTTTGTTCGCCCCTCGCTAGACTTCCATCTCGCTGCTTTGCAAAATTTACACTTATCCAATTATTCATCTTCTTTCCAAAAGATCATGCAATTTTCTAAGCACACATCAATTATGTAAAATGGGAGAACTAAATTACGCATTAATTTCTCGGTCTCGTAATATGAACTAGTTGACTGATTCCCGTCTGGCAGATATTCTGAAATAGTTCTGCCCACGAGTCCATGCATTTCTCACCAATATTATAATCTGCTTTAATATTCATAAACCAAGCAGCTAAAGACACTTGTGATTGACCTTCATTGCAACCATCATATAGCGGATTTTTAGTAGCTTCTAACATATTGTAAAAGTTTTTTGCCTCTTTGTTAAGTTCCTCAACATTTTGATAACCCCCATGAACGTGTTATCAAAAGTTGCGGTACCTTGAAATGCATTATTCATCATCTCAACATGTCTATCATCATCATTGTGATAATTAGATTCTTCTACATTACTACCATAAGCATGATTTGTATTACCTAAATCAACATTTAACTCTTCTCCATGATTGTAGCAAACATAATAATTTGGCATAAACCCTCTACTATATATATGAGTCCAAATTTTATGTGCAATGAAAAACTTAGTATGCTTACAAGTAATACAAAGGCAGTAAAGTTTACCACCACTACTTTGTGCTATCGGTTGATTACTTGCAACGAACATGAACTCTTCCACCCCTTAAGCGAATTCAGCGGTGATATTTCTCGATGCTTCATCGATCTGATTGTACATCCAATCTCTAAAATTATAAATATTGTAATTATTAGCTATTTTTGTTTATTATAGAAGAGATCTTGTAATAGTTTTGAGGTGTAAATAAAAATGACATGATTGTCTTTGTAGATATAGAAAAATTAGCCACTGATTTGTGACTATTTTGTAACTGATTAGAGACTAAAAAAATAGTTGCAAATTTTTAGTTACAACTATCCAACATGTAAAAAACATGTGCTTTAATTTGCCACTATTTTGTAACTGATTAGAGAGTAAAAAAACAGTTGCAAATTTTTAGTTACAACTACTCAAACATGTGCTTTAATTTGCCACTAATTTGTGACTATTATTGCAACTCATTTGAGACTAAAAAACGGTTGTAATTTTTAGTTACACCTACCAAAAACACAAAAAACATGTGGGTATTAGCAACCAACTACCAACTATTTTGCGACAAGATTACGTAGTAGCAAATTAGTCTCTAATTTTAGAGACTGATTTGCGACTAATCGTTTTTCAAACAGTTCAGTTGCAAAACAGTCACTCTTTTTGCAACTAATTAGCGACTACATTGCTAAAACACAAACCAGTCGCTAAATGGTCACAAAAATAGCTACTACTTTACCTCTTTATGTTTCGGCTCCTTTTACCAACTATGTTAAAATAGTTGCAAATTAGTCTCTAAATTTAGCCACCAAAAGTGCAGTCGCTAAAATCAGTGGATATTCTGCTGTTTTCTTGTAATATATGATGAGTGGTCCATGAACTTGCGGCTTTCGTTGCCTGCACGTAAGAAATTTGGTNTTCTGCTGTTTTCTTGTAATATATGATGAGTGGTCCATGAACTTGCGGCTTTCGTTGCGTGCACGTAAGAAATTTGGTTTTGCTGACGGTTCTATCCCGAAACCAGCAGATGATTCTGAAGAGTTCGAAGATTGGTGGGCGAATAACGCGATGGTGGTTTCATGGATCAAACTTACAATCGCACCAGACTTGATCAGCTCTTTGTCTCATCATGAGATTGCGCATGATCTCTGGAATCATATACAACGCCGGTTCTCTGAAAAAAATGGTCAAAAGGTTCAGCAATTGAAGGTTGAGCTAGCAAATTGTTAACAACGAGGGCTAGTTGTTGAGGCTTATTACGGGAAATTAACCAAACTATGGTCTAGATTATCTGATTTTCAACAAGCAAAAACAGCATATGAAATTGCTCGTGAAAGGGAAGAGGACAAGCTTCATCAATTTTTGATGGGCTTGGATGACTCTGTTTTTGGACCTGTAAAATCATCGCTACTTTCAAGGGATCCTCTGCCTTCCATAGATGAGGCTTACCAGGTTGTGAGTCAAGATGAAGAATCTCGACGTTCACCTCAGATGATGGCTGATCATTTTGATGGTGCTAGTTTTGCAATCCAGACTGCATCACTGCCTCTTGACACGAACAATCAATATGTCCAATCTGTCGTGTATCATTCTCGATCTTTGGTGCCTCTCAAAGATTCATCACTTCTCTGCACCAGTTTTGGTCGTAATGGCCATCTAGGAGAAAACTGTTTTCTGAGAATTGGATATCCCTGGTGGTGGGGAGATAGGCCGAGATACAAGAATGATGTCTCGGGAAACTCTGCTTCCACCGCAAATGCTCGTCGTTCTGTTCCTGCTCCTGTTTCTGCAAATCATCAATTACTTGCACAAGAAAATCATTTATCTACCACTACTGTTCACCAGGCTAATCTTTTTATCACTGATGCAGACAGAGTTGGTTTCAACGGTTTAAATGATGATAAATGGAAGACTTTGGTTCAGATTCTTAATCAGACTACCATGAATTCATCTACTCGTTTGTCTGGTAAGCGGTTTATTGAGTCTTGGATAATAGATATTGGCACTGCTAATCATATGACAGGGAATCTAGCTTTACTCACGAATGTGAGTAATATGAATCCGGTTTATATTAAATTACCGGATGGAAGATATACTACGGCATCTAAACAGGGTTCATTTCGGTTAGGTCCTACTCTACTGTTGCTCAATGTATTTTTCGTGGATGGTCTTCACTGCCACCTTATCTCCATTTCTCAATTAACTAAGGATAGCGGTTGTCTTTTCCAGATTTCTGAAAAATTTTGTGTTGTTCAGGACTGCATCACTCAGATGGTGATTGAAGCGGGTGAACAACTGAGCGGTTTATATTTCTTTAGAGGCGTACCAGCTGCTGCAACTGTCCACATATTGGAATCTCAGCCCGTTGATGTGTGGCATAGTCGCTTAAGTCATCCGTCTACTAAAGCTATGGTGATGCTGAATTATCTACTAGTAGTCCTCGTAATTGTTTTGATTCTAAATCTTGTGACGTTTGTATAAGAGAAAAACAAACTCGTGACTCTTTCCCATTGAGTATTAATAAGAGTTTTTCAGTCTTTGAGTTAGTCCACTAGGATTTATGGGGTCCTTATAGGACAAGTTTGATTTGTGGTTCACGGTTTTTCCTCACGAGCCCTTTGGATTTTTCTTTTGCCTAACAAATCTTCTACGGCAACTACTCTACGTAATTTTGTTTCTTTTGTTGAAAGAAATTTTGAAAAGAAAATCAAAACTATTCGAAGTGATAATGGTTCCGAGTTTATCACTCTAACCACTTCTTTCCAAGAAAGTGGAATTATACATGAAACGTCGTGTGTCAGAACTTCCCAACAAAACGGATGTGTTGAAAGGAAACATCGTCACATCTTAAACGCCGTGCGAGCTTTACGTTTTTTAGTCATCATTGCCGATTGAATTTTGGAGTTTTTGTGCTCTTACTGCGGGTTATTTAATAAACCGCACTCCCACCGCGATTCTACATGGTAAAACTCCGTTCAAGGTTCTTTACAATCGCCAACCTCCATTGGATCATTGTTTTTTTGTTGTTTGTGTTATGTGCATAATCAACCTCATAACGGCGATAAATTTTCATCTCGAGGTCGTCGTTCGGTTTTCCTTGGTTACCCTTTTTGCAGGAAAGGATGGACCACATATGATTTACACTGGCACAATATCACATTGACGTGATGTCATTTTTATTGAAAATGAATTCCCTTTTGTTGTTGTTCAATTTGTACCAGACACGTCACCTGCATCACCACTACTCACCAACCAATCAACTTATCTACCTGAAGATGATTTCATTCCAATGCCTCCTTCTGTTCCAGCTTCTCCTCTCGTTGTTTCACCTGTGGATTTAAGTGATCTTGCTTCATCTCCACACTTGCATGTTTTGACTTCATCTCCAGTTCCACTCACACCTCAGCATACTCCTGTTTTGAATGAATCTCCGCCATCTGTAGCAGCAAATTCTGCTCACTCACCGTCACACACCTCTGTTTCACCAGACTTGGGTAAAGGGAAACGTCAACGTTTTCCTTCTGTGAAGCTTCAAGATTATGTTACACACACCACTCACGAAGCTTCTGACGGTGATTTTGTAGATTCATCTTGGTATCCACTTACCAACTATCTTGATAATAATCGATTTTCTCAACATCATAGAGCCTTTCTTGCGGCTATTACCACTCAGCCGATTCCGAATTCTTATTCTGAAGCTGTTACTCATGAGAGTTGGCACCAAGCTATGCGTCTTGAGATTGATGCACTTGAACAAAATCAAACTTGGACTATTGATCATCTTCACGTTGGTAAACGCGCTTTGGGCACTAAATGGGTATATACGATCAAGTTTCGTTCTGGCGTTTCTATTGAATGGTACAAGGCTCGTCTTGACGTTCTTGGAAATAATCAAAAGGAGGGCATCGACTACAACGAAAATTTTGCACCAGTGTGTAAAATGACAACAATTTGATGCTTTCTTGAAGTTTCAATCTCGCGTGATTGGGAAGTCCATCAAATGGAAATTCACAACACTTTCTTGCACGGCGACTTAGATGACAAAGTATACATTCGTCCTCCATCGGGTTTCGCACAGATGACAAGACCCAAGTGTGTCGCTTACACAAATCACTTTACGGCCTCCGACAAGCTCTTAGGTATTGGTTTACCAAGCTTACTAAAGCTTTGAATACTTATGGATTCACCCAATCACTTTCTGATCATTCGCTATACACTTACCTTGATGCTGCAGATTCCTCACGTCTTCATATCTTGATTTACGTTGACGACTTAATTATTTCAGGAAGTTCATCGAATGTTATAAATCATTTCAAAGCCTATTTGAGCTCTTGCTTCCATCTGAAAGACCTTGGTGTCTTGAAGTATTTTTGGGTATTGAAGTGGCTAGAAATTCAACCAGTATGTACCTCAATCAACATAAGTACACGCTGGACATTATCAAAAGACACAGGATTACTCGATGCAAAACCAGTTTCACATCTTATTGAACAGAATCACCGACTTCCGCTTGCAACCGGCGGTTTTATCTCTGACCCGTCTTGCTATCGTTGGTTAGTAGGCAGGCTTATTTACCTTTGTGTTACTCGCCCTGATTTATCATATGCTGTTCATCTTCTATCCCAATTCATGCATGCTCCACGCGTTGAACATTGGGAAGCGGTACTCCGAGTTGTCCGCTACATAAAGAGAAATCCCAAACAAGGTATCTTACTTCGCACCAATTCTGATTTTTGGCTCATTGCTTGGTGTGATTCTGATTGGGCCGGATGTCCTTTATCTTCTCGCTTTATTTTTGCATGTTTTATTCAACTTGGTGGCTCTCCGATCTCTTGGAAGACAAGAAAGTAAGATATCGTCTCCCGCTCTTCTGCGGAGGCATTGTCTGTGAGCTCTTATGGTTACGGGAGTTGCTCACTACCTTAGGCGTCGATTATCACTACCCCATACCACTACATTGCGACAATTAGTCCTCTATATATCTTAGCACAAATCTGGTTTTCCACGAACGCACGAAGCACATTAAATCCGATTGTCACTTTATTCGAGATGAAATTGTTCGAGGAGTTATTGCACCATCTCATGTTCCAACAACATCTTAACTAGCCGGCATATTCACAAAGGCCTTAGGACGAAGGGAATTTGAAAGTTTCAAGATCAAGTTGGGTGTTTGTGATCTTCATACTCCACCTTGAGAGGGGTCTTGAGGATACAGATATGGATAGGATTCATCGAATCATACATTTATGTTTATTATTTTAAGCCAATATTCTGTTGTATATAAGTCGAACTCTGAACATATTACAGAATAAGAAAACACTTTTATACCAATAGTTTTCTTGACACACACACTTAATCCATCATCCCAAAAGATGTATGACCTCAAGTTCAACCTTCCTCGTAAGTGGCAACTTTATGATAAAGTGTGTGGTATAGTACTCTCTAAGGATCGCTTTCAATTCTTTTCAAGTATGAGCATGATTTGGAAATAATCCTAGATAAGGAAGCTCATATGTTTAATTACTGGGCATTAGTAGTGGAGAGATGTCAACCAAACCCAGCTTTGAGACATTAAAACCAGGAGCATATCTAGCCCATTTTTCTAATGGGTGCATAATTGATAAAAATGGTTAAAAGATGGAAATATATATCTAATTTTTAAAAATATGAAATTAACTATAAGAAAAAATTACTATTTTTTTGAAGATATAGTAGGTGTATGTGCATCCTCTACTGTAGGTGTAGCTTCGCCCCTGATTACAACATATCTAAGTGTGAGTTATGCTGCATAAAATGCCTATGAATTACTACACTCCCAACTCGATAGTGACCTTATAAGAGTTCGCGAGCCAAGTTATGGAGGTTGGTTTCGACCCCACCAAACCATAGAGCCAAGATCATGCAGAGTCAATGTGCTACTAGATGTCAACAAACCGCTATGCAGATATAGAGAATTGGAAACTTTAATTGGTGAAGAGATCAAGATACTATATGATTTTAAAAGGTTACAAAAAGATGTTATGCATGTCAGACTCTCGCTTAAGAAAAATATAATTTCTCTTATCGAGCTTGGGGTGACCATCCTTTCCCTCTTATCCCGGATCCTAGAAATCAACCATATTCATCCACGACCCCTGTGCTCACTCCATCTTATACCGTATAAATGAAAACTAGGTGGGACTCAATATTGCAACTAGAAAGTTGCGAAAAAGACTGGAAGTAATGGAACGTATGAGACAATATTTGTTCTCTGCCACAGGATCATAAAGATTAATCAAACATGAACCGAGTTAAGGCCTCAATATATTGGGCTGTATATGGGCTTCTTAATAGTTTGTATAATCTGTTTAAATAGCTTTAGCTTATTTCGATCCTAACTAAGATGTATATAAGGTTTGTAAGGCATTCTGCAAATTATAAGAGACCTAATTACACACTTCTAAGTTTCTACATGGTATCAGAGCCACCAACCATGTAGAACGCTTATCTCCAAACCAATTCTTAAAGGTCATAACTACGATGAGTGGGCAACGAATTTCCGGTTAGCTTTAACAGCCTGAAAGAAGTTTGGTTTTGTTGACGGCTCCTCAACCAGCTTCGAATTCACCAGACTATGAAGATTGGACTGCCAACAATGCTCTAATCATATCTTGGATGAAACTCACCACTGATGATACTCTTTCATCAACTCTTTCTCACATGTATGATGCACATTCTCTTTGGAATCATATTCAAAAGCGATTCGGTCTCAAAAAGGTCAACGTTTTCAACGTCTAAAAACTGATCTTGCAAATTGCCGACAAAGAGGAATGGCCATCGAATCTTACTATGGCAAACTCACACAGCTCTGGCGTAGTCTTAGTGACTACCAACAAGCTAAAACAATGGATGAAGTTCGAAAATAACAGGAAGAAGATAAGTTTCATCAATTTCTCATGAGGCTTGATGAAACCGTTTATGGACATGTCAAATCGTCCCTTCTGTCTCGGGTTCCTCTGCCAACCCTTGAAGATGCTTATAACATTCTGATCCAGGATGAAGAATCCAAATCCCTAGGTCATCAATACGCTGATGCTACAGAAGGTGTGAGTTTCGAAGTTCAGACTTCTGTTGCTCCAACACACGCCAAAAACAGAGCCTTTGTTATTGTTTGTACTCATTGCGGGAAACAGGGCCATCTTGTCGAGACCTGTTACAAGATTATTGGCTACCCTTTCCGGCCTGATGATCTCTCTTCTCGGAAATCAGGTTCCAGCGTTCAACGCAACTCTTTCCAAGCCTCTCGTGGTTCTTCTAGTTCTTCACGACATAAGCTGCCACCCACCTCTCGTGCAAGTAATGTTATGGTCAATCATACTGCTTCAATTTCTGGTCCAAGTCCACCTTTAACTCCCACGGACAGACTTGGTCTTACCGGTCTCAGTTCAGAACAGTGGAATACGCTTGTTCATTTATTGGACGAACGAAGCACGACTACAACTGATCATTCTACAGGTACTTACATACTTGAGTCTTGGATTTATGATTCTAGAGCTACAAATCACATGACCGGATCCTTAAATTTTTTGCACAATGTTTGTGATATGCCTCCCGTCACAATTCGTTTTCCTAATGGCAGTTTTATGGTCTCACGAAAAATGGGATCAGTTTCACTTGGGACTTCTTTGAATCTTCGATCTGTGTATTATGTTGATGGTCTTCGCTGCCATCTTATCTTTGTCTCGCAGCTAACCCGTGAAAGTGGCTGTGTTTTTCAATTCACTGATCTTCTTTGTCTCATTTAGGACAGCATTACGCTGACGCTGATTGGAGCGGGTAAAGAACAAAATGGGTTGTATTTTCTACGGCAAGTGGCAGCTATTCACAATGTTACACACGGCTTTAATGATGCTTCACGTCTATGGCATCAATGTTTTGGACATCCGTCATCTCCAGCCTTAGAATCGTTACATCTCCCGGATTTTAATCGACATTCTTTTGATTCCAAGACATGTGACATTTGTATTCGTTCTAAAAATTCTCGAGATTCTTTTCCTTTATGTACAACTGTTTCAACATTCGCTTTTGAATTGATTCATTGTGACTTATGGGGACAGTATCGAACTCCGGCATTATGCGGTTCACGTTATTTTCTCACGATTGTTGATGATTATTCACGTGCCATATGGATTTATTTGCTGCCCTCAAAACAACAAGCACCCGATCATCTCAAAAATTTTCTCACTTTAGTCGAGAGACAATTTATGAGAAAAGTTCGCACGGTTCGTAGCGATAACGGCTCGGAATTTATAGTCTTAAAGTCATTTTTCGTTCAACATGGGATTACACATGAAACTTCATGTGTCGGAACGCCACAACAAAATGGGAAAGTCGAGCGAAAGCATCGTCACATACTCAATGTAGCACGAGCTCTTCGCTTTCAAGCTTCTTTACCCATCGAGTTTTGGGGTTATTGTGCTCTAACTGCTGCTTATCTTATCAACCGGACACCAACGCGCTTATTAAATGGCAAGACTCCTTTTGAACTGGTTTATAATCGAGCTCCGCCTACTCAACATCTTCGCGTTTTTGGCTGTGTTTGTTATGCTCACAATCAATGCCATTCCGGCGATAAATTTAATACTCGCAGTAATAAACCAATTTTTGTTGGTTATCCGTTTGCTCAAAAGGGATGGCGAGTCTTTGATCTAGAAACTCGCAAAGTCTCTGTTTCTCGAGATGTCATTTTTCTGGAAAATGAATTTTATCCGAAGCCTGTTACAAAAATTTCAGAACTGCAGCCTCTGCAATTTCCGGCTACCTCTGTTTACATCGATGATGATGAACAGTTTCCTACCATTGTTCCGATTGTCACACCTGCACTTCCTGTTGCTAATCTTCCTCTTCAAGTCCCTGTTACAACAGCTACATCAGAACCAATTTTAATTGAGTCTTCTCTTGATTCGGACACTGCACCTAACGATGTACTGGACCCTGTCATTGCTTCTCCTGAACCTGCAATAGTTTCTGCACCACCTGCAGATGCGCCTGAGCTCATTCGCCACGGTACACCGGTCCGCAAGCCACCTACCAAGTTTGATGACTACATTTCTCAGGTTTTACATCAGTCTGTTACAACCATTTCGCCGTATCCTCTAGATGATTTTGTCTCAAATCCACGACTCTCTGCGGCATATTCTACTTATGCACTTGCCGTCGAAACACATTATCAACCTAGACACTACAAGCAGGAAGTCTTACATGACCATTGGCGTCTTGCTATGCAACAAGAAATGAGATCTTTGGAGCTTAACAACACATGGACAGTGACAACTTTGCCACCCGACAAGCACGCTCTCGGTTGCAAATGGGTTTACCGTGTTAAACTCAAAGCGGATGGATCTCTTGAAAGATTTAAGGCTCGTCTTGTGGTCCTTGGTAATCATCAAAAGGCTGGTGTTGATTACAATGACACCTTCGCACCGGTTGCCAAAATGGTTTCGGTAAGAACGTTTCTCCAACAAGCCGCATCTTTAAACTGGGATGTACATCAAATGGATGTGCATAACGCATTTTTGCACGAAGATTTACAAGAGGAAGTATATATGCGGTTTCCACTTGGATTTGAAGCGAAGCAAGCGGGCAAGGTATGTCGATTACGAAAGTCTCTATACGGTCTTCGACAAGCACCTAGGTGCTGGTTTTCAAAGTTGCATCAAGCTCTTTGTGATTATGGTTTCAAGCAAAGTCTCTCTGATTATACATTATTCACCTTTGCCAACTCTGATTCTCGGCTTCATGTATTAATTTACGTGGATGACCTTATAATCACAGGGAACTCGACACAAGTTATCAACGATTTCAAGACATATCTCAAGACTTGTTTTCATATGAAAGATCTTGGCGTTTTAAGATTTTTTCTCGGTATTGAAGTGCTTCGGAATCCAACCTGTATTTATTTGTGTCAAAGACGTTATGCTATTGACATCATCACCGAAACTGGGCTTCTAGGCGTCCAACCCATGGCTTTTCCTCTTGAACAAAACAAAAAATTGGCTCTTGCGGATGGTGACACAATCTCTGATCCATCTCGTTATAGGAGGATGGTTGGTCGATTAATTTATCTCAGCGTTACTCGACCGGAGCTCTCGTATGCGATTCATATACTCTCGCAATTCATGTCCAACCCAAAATAGGCTCAATGGCATGCAGCTCTCCGAGTGGTTAAATATCTGAAGAACAGTCCCGGACAAGGCATCTTATTGAGTGCGAATACACCGTTACATCTCACGGCATGGTGTGATTCAGACTGGGGCTCTTGTCCTATCACCCGGCGCTCTTTGACGGGCTGGTTTATAGAGCTAGGTGGATCACCAATTTCTTGGAAAACTCGGAAGCATGATGTTGTATCTCGGTCATCGGTCGAAGTAGAGTATCGGGCCATGGCCGATACCGTCTCAGAGCTCTTATGGTTGCGCGACTTACTACCTGAACTCGGCATTGATTGTACTGCCTCCATACCTTTACACTCCGACGGACTCTCCGCCATTAATCTCGCCGCCAATCCGGTATATCATGCTCGCACCAAACATGTGGGTTTGGACTGTCACTTCAACCGCGATGAGATTGCTCGAGGTATAATCCATACCATACACGTTTCTACTAAAGCTCAACTCGCAGACATTATGACAAAGGCGCTCGGCAAATGTGAGTTTCAAGCCTTCTTAGACAAGTTGGGTGTGTATGATCTACACTTTCCACCTTGAGCGGGGTTATTGGGCTGTATATGGGCTTCTTAATAGTTTGTATAATTTGTTTAAATAGCTTTAGCTTATTTCGATCTTAACTAAGATGTATATAAGGTTTGTAAGGCATTCTGCAAATAATAAGAGACCTAATTACACACTTCTAAGTTTCTACACAATACAGACTTTAGATATTGATCCAGTTGGTAAAAAAACTAGTTTGCAATTTGAACCACCCCTAGTCATCTCGTATGCACCAAAAAAGGCAAAGGGTTGGTGATTGAATTCCCATATTCACCATCGGTTTAGCCTCTACCTCCTCATCAAGATAAAAACCATTTAGCTTCGAATATACAAGCAACTTCTTCATATGGCCATAGAGCTTTAAGAGAGATGCAATGGGAGGAAACAGACAAGTACACTAACCAACTGGAAATGGAGCCTTTCAAATGAAACCTTAATCCTACGGTTCAAGCACACTGGTTCTCTGAACCTAGTGTGTTCCAGATTAAAATTACAAAAAATTACCAAAGGAAAAGACCTTCTAAAGTGGAGAATATCATAAGCTCTGCACCCACAAGGTCTATCCTTCAACCATCCAGCAACAAATGCATCATCTGTCCAAAGCTCGAAAAAATTAAAAGTACAAGACTTAAGGGAAATCATCTCTAATGCTAAAAAGAAACAAAAATTGGAGGACCTAGGAAACGGTCTACCCGATGCCAATGAGTTTATTAAGATGGAACTATTAAAGAATTGGTAAGTCACATGACATGATAGTTCCTAAACTGTGGGAGCTGAGGAAACTCTGTTTTCTCGGCTCCAATGCTAAAAAGAAACAAAAATTGGAGTGACCTAGGAAACGGTCCACCCGATGCCAATGAGTTTATTAAGGTGGAACTATTAAAGAATTGGTAAGTCACATGACATGATAGTTCCTAAATTGCGGGAGCTGGGGAAACTCTATTTCCTCAGCTCTAATGCTAAAAAGACAAAAATTGGAGGGACCTATGAAATGGTCCACTCGATGCCAATGAGTTTATTAAGATGGAACTATTAAAGAATTGGTAAGTTACATGACATGATAGTTCTTAGACTGCGGGAGTTGAGGAAACTCTATTTCCCAGATGTTTTTTCTTTTAATGGAGAGAAAGAATTAATATAATGTTTTGGTAGATCTCCAATTCCAGCTTGGTTATAAAAGATTGTATATGCTTATCCAAATGGTTTAAGTGGAGGCTTAGTTCTTTTTGGAAGAATAGAATTGATCTCACTATTTTGTACGTGGATAAGAACCTAATAGACATTAAAGTGGAGATAGGTGGTTAGAATTTTTCCATCTCCTTCATACATGGTGATCCAGTGTTAAATAACAAAGCAAAGTTATGGGAAAGAATAGCAAAGTTTGTCTTGTGAGGCAATCTAAATGGTGTTGCATTGGTGATTTCAGTGACATTATTCACAATGGTGAAAAGAAAGAGGGTATTTAATACCACAAATTACTTACTAAAACCTTTCATTCACATCACTACTTGCTTATTACTTACTAAAACGTTTCATTCACATATTTACTTGCTTTGGATTATCAGAAATTAGAAGCCAAGGCAATGGGTTTACTGGGATGAAGCAGAAAAAGACATCGTATCAAGACTAGAAAAATGTTTTGCAAACATGGAATGGTCATTGCAATTTCCTTTTGTATCGCAATATTTCTTGGACAACAGAGGATCATATCATTGCCCTGTGTTAGTTAATCTAACAAGCTCAGTCGAGATTACAAGCTGCTTCTTTAAGTTTGATAGAATACTATTGTATCATCAGTTGGTTCTTGTTATATTTAAACAAGCATGAGCTCCAATAAGACAAGTAGAAAACACAACCATTTGTGAAACGCTGCAAAGATGCAGAGAAATCATAAATGGTTGGAAAAGGAAATATATATCCAATGCATCAGAAAGAATAATAAATCTTCAAAGAAAGCTTGAAACAGCTCAATCAAATGAGAGTCTTTCTTATTCATGTACATGGTCTCTTAAAAAGGAACTAGCATTGGCCTATAAGGAAGAAGAACTCTTCTGAAAGCAAAAAAAAGTAGAGATCACTGGCTCAAAGAGGGAGACCACAACACTAGATTCTTCCATAATTCAGTGAAATCAAAAAGATCTCAGAACGACATACAAAAACTTAAAGATGCAACATGAGTTTTTTAAAGGGAACAAGGTTCAAAAGGTGAAGCAGTAGTCCAATACTTCACTGGGTTCTTCACATTAACACAACCTTATGACTTCTCTTCAATATTTATTAGCTTCAACCGTAAGGTCACAAGAGATATGAATGAAAAGCTAGTTGCTCCAGTCACAGCATGTAAAACAACATATGCAATCTTCTCAATAGCCTCTGAATCAACCCTAGGCCCATATCATTTTAGTGGTGCTGCATTGGTGATTTCAATGACATTCTTAACAATCGTTAAAAGAAATAGGGTATTTAATACCAAATTACTTACTGCAACCTTTCATTCACATCATTACTTGCTTCGGATTATCAGAAATTAGAAGCCAAGGCAATGGCTTTACTGGAAAGAAACAGAAAAGGACATTGTCTCAAGACTAGACAAATGCTTTGCAAACATGGAATGGTCATTGCAATTTCCTTCTACATTGCAATATTTCTTGGACAACAGATGATCATATCATTTCGCTGTGTTAGTTAATCTAACGAGCTCTGTCCAGATTACATGATGCTTCTATAAGCTTGATAGAAGACTATTGTATCATCAGTAGGTTCTTGTTATATTCAAACAAGCATGAGCTCCTGTAAGACAAGTAGAAAACACAACCATATGTGAAAAGCTGCAAAGATGCAGAAAAATCATAAGTGGTTGGAAAAGAAAATATATATCAAATGCATCAGAAAGAATCATCAATCTTCAAGGAAAGGTTGAAACAACTCAATCATATGAGAGTCTTTCTTACTTAGATACATGGTCTCTTAAAAAGGAACTAGCATTGACCTATAAGGAAGAAGAACTCTTCTGAAAGAAGAAAAGGTAGAGATCATTGGCTCAAAGAAGAAGACCGCAACACAAGATTTTTCCATAATTTAGTAAAATCAAAAAGAGCTTTAACGACATACAAAAACTTAAAGATGCAACATGAGTTTTTCAAAGGGAAAAAGGTTCAAAAGGTGAAGCAGCAGTCTAAGAGCATCTCCATTGGAAGTTTCTCATATTGGGGTTCTCAAAATACATATATAAGAATATAAAGATATTACTATTTAATCATGCTTTTGAGTGGGTTTCTCATCATTTTGAGATACCATATATACTTACACATATATGTATTTTGAGAACCCCAATATGAGAAACTCCCAATGGAGATGCTCTAATACAAAGGAATTTGGCTTACAAATATGACCTAATCTAGATGAGTAAATGTCTTTGCTTGCGGAAGTATTGTCTTAGGGGTTTATGAACTTATTAAATCTGAACAGTGATGCATATCTGAATTATCTAAATACGGCGGAGGTTTGTCTTTAGTAATTTGAATGTAGGGCTTAATATTTCGGAAGGAGATTAATCTAGTTTATGTCTTTTGAGTGGAAAACTATTTTCAAATGAAAATCTATGCATGATAACCTGACTTTTAAACCTGACTACCAGTGAATTTCTTATTGCGTAACGCTTTTATTTTATAGTTTTCAACTATTTTTATTAATTATCTTTTTGATTATGTTACAAACATCTTAAATATTTTTTCTTCGCTTGATTTAAGATAAAACTAATCGTTGTGTTGTGTGGTCTCTGTTGGATTCGAACCTATCTATGCTATAGTGATATGTTCTCTGCAGTGTAGTTTAGGATTAAATTTTTAACCTATCAGAATTTTGGCACCGTTTCCGGGGACCAATAGTGCCTTTAAGTTTTATTAAGAGTCTAGACTAAAAATATTTCTTTTTACAGTACTCATCTTGTTCTTTCTTTTTGTTTTCGTTTTACAGGTGTATGATCATAAATCCTCTAAATTACTCAGCCTTAATAATGCAGAACTCGCAAAGTTAGAACGCTCAAACTGGAAAGCAAAGAAATACGCAAGCTCATCCAATCCAATGGCTGATAACGTTAATCTGAACAATCCGATCGCACCCGGATGTCAAATCGATCCACCTCCTCATGGACTCAATCAACTAATTCTCCATCAGGCATGAGGGGGAGCTAACGACAATCAAGTGCCACCTGGCCAACAAAGAGCTGATGGCAACCAACTACCACCGGAAAACCCAATTCCTAAAAATATCGATGCAAGAAATTTTATCTTGTATGGAGATCCGGAAAGAGTTGCTAATCGCAATCCTCATAACCACCCTCTAGTTGGCTCATTCAACAACCCTCAAGCATTCTATGCTAACAGGAATCCTATCCAACCTCAACAACCTCAGCGAAGGGAGTACCAATTTCCCATTCAGCTCATTCAGATGATCCATAACAACCAATTTAGTGGTTTACCAAATGATCATCCAACGGATCATATTGACAACTTTGAGAAAATATGCAGTACTACCAAACTCAATGGGGTATCAAGCAATTTTATGCATTGCAACTTGTTCCGTCATTCTCTAGCTGAGAAAGCACTTCGCTAGTTGAAATCTCTACCTGGTGGTTCTATTTTAAATTGGGATGACTTCAAAGCCAAGTTTCTCAACCACTTCTTCACCACCACTAGGACCAACACGTTAAGGAAAAGATTGCAAGATTTATGCAAAGTCCAGTGGAATCATTTTATGAATCCTGGGAACGGTTCAAGGAACTTCTTCATGACTGCCCTCATCATGGTTTCTCAGATATAAGTCTCCTCAACACTTTCTACAGAGGAGTTCACAAGAAATATCAGTTGTCCTTAGATACATTAAGTGATGGTGATTTCATGACCAAAGTTGTGCCAGATGCCTACCATTTGATAGAGAACTTAGCATTTAGCAACATCAATCATTTCCTAGACTTTGATAGAAAAGCTAAGGGGCCTATATCTGACAATTCTGAACTTTCAAAAGTGAAGAGGCAAGTTTCAGAGACGAGAGGAATGCTTACTCAACTCCTAAAGAGCCAAAACCAGAAACATGTTAGTTTCGCTGATGATTCAGAAGCTGCTTGCTTTGCATTACAAGAGCAAGATATATATGTTGTTGAAGAAGAAGTGAGCTATATCAATAGCCAAGGTCAAAGGGTGTACAATCAAGAATACAATTCAGGCTTTAACAAGACTCATCCAAATCTCTCTTAGAGGAGTAAAAATGTGGAAACCCCAAAAGATCAGATTTACCCAACTCATCATAAACCTTTTGTGCCTAACTCTGGTAAGCAGTTTGTTCAGAACCAAGGAGGTGGTGGTTTCCAAGAAAATCATAACAAAAACTATGTGCAGAACTTTAATTTTGGCGGTTCCAACAAACCTCTCAGCTTGTCTTTCAACAAGCACCTCAAACTCAAGCTCCTCAAGGAAATTCGATTGAGATGATGTTTAAACAGCTTTAGAAGGACAACAACAGTCCCAAAGAGAAGTTAAGGACTTAAATAAGAAATTTGAGGCATTGTCTACACATTTGAAGCTTCTTGATACTCGAGTTACTCAAATTGCTGAAGCGGTAAAGAGACCGGTTGGGTTTCTTCCTGGGAAATATGATTCTAATCTAAAGAAATCGGAGTATATGAATGCTATAATGCTGAGAAGTGGTAAATATTTACCCAATAACAATGGAAAGGATATGTTAGTAAAAGGATTAGTTGAAGATTTGGATGAATTTGAATATGATTCAGATTTTGAGAAGTTGGAAAAAGATGCAGATACGATTGCACGATCGGGCACTCCTTTCCGGATC
>OVBE01007123.1:0-18883 GCA_900406425.1 Iberis pinnata | reverse complement strand
GTAACAACCTCGGATTTGGTCAAAAGGGGGTTGACTGGAAACGGGGTGTTACATGTAGCATTGATGGACATGCTAAAAAATCATGGTTTATCGAGTCCCTGCTATTCCACACTTTGAGCATTAGGGGTGTATCTTTATCTTCCTAGTAGCCATTCGGTTATTGATCGCTAAAGCACTAGATGTGTATGGTACATCGCGTGGGTGAAATAATTCTCTGAGTAGAAACCTATTCCAAAATTATGTGTTTGGAATCAATAACTCAGAGACTCTTATCCAAGTGATAGTGTTAAGACTGTTGAGTCAAGCCTCTCACTACAACAAAACATGCCAAAATCTGATCGGAGAAAGCGACGGACTTAAATTTGTCGATAATTCCGACGAAAAATCGACAGAAAAACAATCCGTCGATAAATTTATCGAAGGATAAAATCTGTTGATAAAAACCAATCAAAATCGACGGATAATTACCGATGGACAAAATCCGTTGATTTTTTATCGGTTTTTGGGTCAAAATTTGTCCGCTTCCATACGATCGTTTTTAACCGTTGCCCAATAGCTATATTCATAGACGGAAATTCCATCAGAATTCCGCCGATATTTAATTCTATAAATTCAACACCCCTCCCATTCCCAAATTCAGAACTTCACAAACAAAATTATAAAATGTCTACTCCTCCTTATTTCCGATTATGGATGGATGGTAAGAGAATGGATCCTGAAACAAAGCTTTTGACCGATGAATATGCAAATGGTGTTATGGAGTTTATGGAATTAGCATGTCGACAACCTCGGGCAAAAGACAGTCGTAAGTTAGTTTGTCCATGTTCTTTATGTAGGAATTCTCACAATATCATGATAGATTTAGTATGAAATCACTTATATATGAATGGTTTTATGCCGAGTTATAAGATTTGGTATATACATGGAGAACGACCAAATATTGTTGCTAGTATTAGCAGTAGCGAAAAATTGGACGATAGGATAGAGGAACCTAGAACAAAATTAGATTTTGTGGTACCTATGGTTCAAATGGTCAATGACGTTTACAGGGAAAATATAGAGTCGGCGCAAGTTTCGAATGAAATACCTAATTTAGAAACGCGACGGTTTTTTGATATGCTAGACGCATCGAATGAGCCATTATATAGAGGATGTAGAGATGGTCATTCTCCTTTATCATCTGCAAGTATGTTGACGGGGATAAAGACGGACTACAATTTGCCTAAGGATGCAGTTGATGCAATAGCCAATATTGTGAAGGATGTCTTGCCAGAGGATAACAATGCTCATGGTTCATATTACGAGATACAAAAACTTGCTTTTGGGCTTGGATTGTCGTATCAGATTATAGATGTGTGCATCGACAATTGTATGATTTATTGAAGACATGATGAAAACCGAACAACTTGTCGATATTGCCGCAAACTAAGGTATAAGGATACAATCGGTAGAGTTTCAGTTCCTTACAAGAGGATGTGGTATAAGCCACTAACAGAGAGGCTAACGAGATTGTATCAGTCAGAGAGAACAGTTGCGGCAATGAGATGGCATGCTGAGCATAGATTTGATGGAGAGATTACACATCCTTCTGATGCCGAAGCTTGACATTATTTTCAGTCTACTTATCCGGATTTTACATGAGAGAGAAGAAATGTGTATCTCAAATTAAGTACAGATGGATTTAGCCCATTCGGAAAGCATGATAGACAATATTCTCTATGGCCAGTCATCGTGACACCTTACAACTTGCCGTCATCTTTGTGTATGAACCGAGAGTTTCTATTTCTCTCTGTTCTTGTACATGGGCCAGAGCATCCACAACGAGCACTTGACGTATTTTTGTAGCCGTTGATATATGAGTTGAACTCATTATGGGAGTTTGGGGAGGAGGTGTATGATGTGTCGCTAGAACAAAATTTTAAGATGTGTGCGGTTCTAATGTGGACTATAAACGATTTCTCAGCGTATGTCATGTTATCAGGATAGAAAACTCACGGGAGACTAGCATGTCCATATTGTAACAATGACACCAACTCATTCCAGCTAACAAATGGAAGGAAAACATGTTGGTTTGATTGTCACCGAAGATTTTTCCCCCAAATCATCCATATCGTAGATCAACTACATTGTTCACAAAGAAGAGATGTGTTGAAGGTCCACCAGCTGAATTAGATGGCACATATTTATTGAACCAGAAGCTATATTTTGGTTTCGAGATGACCAATGATGCTAATGTTGGTAGGAATGGACATGGTCATTATGATAGTTACGGAGAAAATCATAATTGGCACAAGAAAATCATATTTTGGAAATTGCCTTATTCGAAAACGCATTTGTTGAGGCATAATCTAAATGTCATGCATGTTGAGAAGAACTTCTTCGACAACATTATGAACATCGTGCTTAATGTCCAAGAAAAAACCAAAGACAATTTGAAGTGTAGATTAGATTTTCCGGGCATTTATTCTCGTCCTCAGCTTCACATCACGGACGACAGAAGATGTCCAATTCCTGCATTTAGATTATCTGAGAATGCAAAGGATGAGTTCTTTCGGTGGATTATTCAAAAGGTTTGATTCCCTGATGGATACGCATCTAATCTGAGAAATTATGTTGATATCGGAGAAGGCAAGTTCATTGGTATGAAAATTCATGATTGTCATGTAGTGATGCAACGTGTTCTCCAATTTTCTTTTGAGCATCTCCTTCCAACAGATGTTCACGAAGTCGTTGCATGTATTATTTAATTTATTTATTTGTGTACAATTTAGTTATATGTTTTCATTATTGATTACTTATAACATTTTAGCCGAAGGACACTTACCGCGAATGGTATTTCCACATTATAAAGGAATATACCAAAGATCTTGTGCGATTTGGAGAAGATTTTCTCGCCGTCATTCTTCGATGCTATGGAACATCTAACCATCCACCTTCCTCGTGAAGCATCACTAGGTGGACCGGTTCCATATCGGTGGATGTACCCTTTCGAAAGGTACATGTTTCACTTGAAGAAGAAGGTCAAAAATCTTAGCAGAGTAGAGGGTTCTATTGTGGTACAGAGCATCAACGAAGAAGCTGTACCCTTTAGGGTTCTATTGTGGTTCTTTCCGTCTACAACCGACTAACCACATCGGTCGGTAATCTGTCGGTTTAACTTTTTTATCGACGGAAACATGTTTTTTTTTTGTAGTGTCTGGTTTTGGATCTTGTGTGGGAACTCATTCAATCCAATTAGACACTCTTAGGGACAGGCAACCCTACCGTCCGATATTATCATTTTTCAAGTAAGCGAGTTACTTCCCATATAATCTGAAAGTATATTAGATTTTACTGCATGAAAAAGCAACTTGTCTTTATGATCTGTCATGAAAGTATATTAGATTCCAAATATGTAACCAACCATATGTTTAACTATTTCCTCTTTATGTTTTAAAGATCTTTTTTCTTTTAAAATATAAAATGTTTTATAATCTCTAGGTAAATTTTATATTTATGAAAGATTCTATAACCAATAATAAAATAGTAATTTTTGATTGATTGGTTGAACTATTTTTAATGTAAGAAATATTTTAAATATTATATTTCTAAATATTGAACAAAATAGTTTCACATAACTTGGACTCGGTACAGAAATTTAATTAAAAAAAAAATTATACGTTTCAGAAAATCATAAAACT
This sequence comes from Iberis pinnata, assembly GCA_900406425.1. NCBI lineage: Eukaryota > Viridiplantae > Streptophyta > Magnoliopsida > Brassicales > Brassicaceae > Iberis > Iberis pinnata. The sequence goes on along the minus strand of OVBE01007123.1, from coordinate 15,203 downwards.
CGCTTTGAATTTTGTTTGGAGAATTATCATACGGTTTAATACTTTAGACCAGCCCTAGACTCAACTTACATTCAGCTTAAAATAAAAAATTTCAACAAATTTGTGAAAGAATTAAATATTTACGAGAAAAAACGAAGATCTTTAAGTAAAAGCTATAACTCGAAGGGCCCAATCTATTTGTGATCTTACAATNTTAAAATATTAAAAAAAAAAAAAAAAAAAAGAAGCAAAGACTAATATTTGTCTTGATCCATTCATTTTACTATACCTAAAAGTCTAAATGGAATTTAACAATAATAAATCGGATCAGCTTTTTCTATTTTCATATCATCCCCCAAACCCCAAAAGTCCTTTCTAATCTTTTCTTTTGCACAAACCTGTCTGTAGTCAGTTCTATGAAGATTTAAGCTGCACAAAAAACCAGAGACCATCCTAAATCTTATGTACCTGCACACTTTAGTCCTTCTCACGAATCCGCCATAAATAGATAGCTCAAGTCCTCTACCGTAAGGTGAGACTGTCTGCTTCCTTTTTCATCTTCTCCAAATGCAGAAGCTACCATCATTCTCTTCTTTTGCTGCATTCAGTGAGTAAATCTAAATTGGCTTTGAAGCTTTTATGGAGTATTAAAAGAAGAGAATCAACTCAAACCATTTAGCTTACCTGAAGTGCCAATATCCGATCTTCTACTGTATTTTTTACAGTGAATCGCACCACTGTTACTGGTCGTGTCTGTCCTATGCGATGTGCTCTATCAATAGCCTGGTCCTCGGTCGTTGGATTCCACCATAAGTCCAGCATCAGAACATGACAAGCTGCCACCATGTTAAGTCCCAGACTAGCAGCCTTGAGAGACATTATCATTACAGAAACCTAAAACAGTTGCAAAAAGAAAGAAAACATATCAAATTCAATAAATTTAACACTATGGGTGGGCATTTTAACCAAACCGAATTTACTTCAGTTATTTCAGTAATTCTTTTTTAATTTAGTTCGGTTTGGTTTGGTTCGGCAACAATTTTTTATAATATATTGACCGAACTGAAATGAATTAGCTAAAATTAACCAAATTGTAATCGAAAATAAGATTTTTGAACCCACCAAACTGAGTGTCGAGCCGAACTGAACCAAAATTCAATTCGGCCAAAAAAAACCAAAACCGAATAGAAGAAACCGAATGCCCACCCCTTTAATATATCATGTCTAGACATATCATCAACAACAAGCCAACCATTCCATTAATGGATATACCTCAGGAAGAGTGTTGAAATCTTGAACTGCTTTATCTCGAGCAGCAACCGACATTGTTCCATCGAGCCTTCTGTATTGAATATGCGAACTTACAAGACAAGCTTCAAGTAGATCCAGCATCTTAGTCCATTGGGAGAAAACAATGGCTTTTTCTCCAACTACCTTAATGCTACTATTACTCTCATTCTTAACTGAAGTTGCAGGAAGATTAGAGTCATCTCCGTTTTGACAGATCTGTTTCACATCTGCTAAATCCTGCGGCTTGGCCAGTGATTGTAAGATCTCTAGAGCAGCCTTGATTTTGGATGAACCATAAGGAACCATTTCAGAAGAACAAGCGTTGACAGTTTCAACATGGTCTGTAGTGGCACGATCAACCACGCCATCATCCAGTCTAACGTTGCAGTTTGGAAGGGGGCACTGATTATTATCACCTGTAAGGCGTTCACAAATACACTGCTTGCAGAAAACGTGACCACAGGCTGACACAACCGCATCTTCAGGTGCATCCTGCGGGTAAAGAAAAAAACATAGATTCAAAACTCTAAGATTCTGCATTATGATTTTAAACATTCTTTGATGCTATTAATTTCAAATTTCGATGTTCTTTGATCAATTTGTTCATGACTTCACTTTCACATTCATCAGGAAAAAGAACAGAGAAAAACATGCTGTCTAGGTAATTTGTGAGACCAAGGAATCTTACATTGCAGATACCACAAATTGCAAATGAACCTTCTGAGCAATTCTGCGTCTTGGCTAATTCGACTGAGGATTCCCAAGTAAAACTGTATTCACCATTAACGAGAAGAGGGTGATCGCAAGCTTGGCGAAGGCGTAAGAGCATCAGCAAAATATTTACGTAATTTTGCTTCACTGTTCCGGCTTCTTCATATTCCTGATAAACAAAATAGAAACCTTTTAACATCTATATGCACACATACATTGTCATATGCACAGCTACTCAATTGTTAATGGTATATTACGGAAGTTTATAAACAAACAAAGATTGTAGTGCACTTAAGGGTGTATTGAGCCCACAGCCATACCTTGAACTGAGTACGAGATGCGCTCTCTAACTTGGAGTAGAAATCACGTTCCTCCTCAGAGAAATCCACTTTCCTCAACTCAATTGACTTTGGAGGTAAAGAGATTATGGGCTTCCCGTCAAGAAGAGAACCTAATGTGTTAACCAGTTTAAACCCATATAAATGAACATTCAAAGCAATTTAGCTTCAATATCAGTAGACTAACCTTTAGTTCGGCGAAGCATCACTGTTTTAAGGATGGCCTGCAGCTTCTGATATCCTTTAACAGGGTTCCTAGTTATAGGGTTCTTAATCGTGCTACAGAACAATATGTAGGAGGAATAAGGATCATATTTAAGGAATCGAAAGTAGCTGTAAAGGTCATCGATTGAGTTCTGGATTGGAGTGCCAGACAAACACCACCTCCGTTTAGCACGAAGACCCCAGCATGCTCTTGCAACTTGGGTTTTGTAATTCTTAATGCTCTGTGCTTCATCTAAAACAACTCTGAACCATGAAACTTTTGCAAGAGGGCCTGACAGAGCCTCAGCAGATGCACGATCAACATGTTTCTTCTTCTTTGAGCCCATCTTCTGAGAATCTGGAGGATATTTCCTTTTCTTGTTTGAGCAAAAACCACCATCTTGTACACCAACAACCTTCTCTTCTCCATCATCATCAACAAGAGGCTGCTTTGGCACCTCCATGCTCACAATAGAATATGTAGTAACGACAACATCATATTTAGCCAACTCATGAGGATCCTTTGTTCTGCCGGACCCATGGTATACCAATACAGAGAGTTTTGCTTCATTACTCACCTTTTTGTGTATTTCATCAGCCCACTGTCGCATAACACTAGTCGGACAGACAACAAGCGTTCCAGCTGCTGGCCTTCCCCTCACCTTACCATCAACTTGGCTTTCAGTAAAAGCCAATTGCTCGCTCCTTCCATTGGGTTTTAAAATTGCACATTCTCCACTCTCACTTTCTAAGTCAAAAATTTCTTTCTTGAAACTTTCTTTATGTGTTTGGGAAGGTGTCGACCGTTCCTTCAGTATAAGTGCTATAGTGGAGATTGTCTTCCCAAGGCCCTGCAATAAATAAATATGGACATTCCACAATATTTAAGGTGAATGGTTATGAACTATTGGCATGAGAAAGATTACAACAGAAAATAAATAAATAACCTGATCATCAGCAAGAATTCCTCCCGAACAGGGAACGCCACTAGTCTCCTTCTGAGACATCCATGCCAATGCAATTCGCTGTCCAAGAGTATGATACAGTCAAGTCGATACAAAAATAAATATATATCGGTTCACATTAACCAAACAAGCAACCATCAAGGTGGAAAATCAGATAAACTGAAAAAATTTCCATTTCTCATCAGAGCCAAATCATCTTAGCTTAGCATACAGCAGTAACAGCACATCCCGTAAAGTACACCAGCTTTTAATTTCTAAAGATTATGATTTAGACATTACAGGGAACCTTTTAATTTTCGTGACTACATACCTGATGTCTCATAAGCGGGACTGCCAAAACACCATCAGGAGGACTTGCTTCAGCAGTCGGCTGCGAGAGATCCTGTCAAGTCACACAATAACATTAGACCTAACAATGAGGCCCATCCAATGCAAAGGCAATTGGGAAAAACAGCTACTCCTTAGAAGATAAGCTAGCAGCTACTAACCTGCAATGCAGCCTGAAAAATAATATTTTCTTTGTTTGACTGAAACCTCAAGCTTCCAGGTTGATTAAAAGTATGACCAGTTGTAGAATATTCTGAAGAAATCACTGGCTTTTTCATCGCTATATTTCGTTGTGGATTTGCAGATTGACCACTAGTTTCTATTATGCAGACGTCAGAATCATCATCACTATTTGATATACACTCTGAAGAAATACTCTGAACAGATTCGAAGCAGGCTTTTGAGAAATTAGAATCAATGTTTCTTGGTTGATTATGTTCATGTTCTCCATTTTGAATTAGAGAGTCTGCATACCCATTGCTCTGTGTCACTGGGCTGGAATCTGCTGCAACATATTGTAAACATGCATTTGAATCATAAAAAATATTGGAGTTGCCAGTGTCTTGACTAGGGAAAGCAGTTTGTGGTGCCATAAAAGAGAATCCCTTTTCTAAATCTGTTTGATAGGATACTGAACAGCTAGATGCACCAGACCACCAATGATTGTTTTCTCCAGGTGCATAGTCTGTATACCTAACACTATCTTCCTCTGGAACTGAACTGTAAGCAACTTTCTCTGACTCAGCCTCTGGTTTGACCTTCAAATGGACACCTTTACTATCCTGAACACTGCTTGAAAAATTGTCATACCGGTCAAGGCCATTATCAGCTAAATGACTGTCAAAGCACGGTTTGACACATGTAGGAGAAACTAAAGGATTACTTTCACACTTGAAACCGGTTCCTCTTGCACTAGAGAAATCAACAACAGGTCTCCTCTGTAGAGATCCATTATTTAGTTTCCCATGCCCATCAAAAATCATCCGGCTGGCCCCGTCTGAATGACACTCACTGACTCCACTCTCAACATCATTTACAGCTTCTTCTTTATCGGAAAAGAATTGAAACGCAGAATTCTGATGAATTTTATGGGAACGCTCGACCAAGGATGTACCACTTCGATTGTAGCCATTTTGTGCAGATAAGGCACAATTATCAGCACCGTCGCTGCGAGAACTGGAGCTAGGACAAAAACCTGACATAAATGAGGAATTATGAATAGCTCCTGACCCCGCTCCATATCCAGGCACATCGTTGAGATATGTGGGCCTGAGCCTGCACGATGTAACTGCAATATAGTATCGAAGAATATAGAAATTAACAGATAGATGAGAAGAGTGGAAATTTACAAAGCATAACCAAAATATTAGTAAGTAATGTGTGCTTACATTTGAAATCGATCATCTCGTCCTCCTGCTTGGATACAGTGTCACCATCACTATTTACATGATTGAAGACCAAATTGCCACCATGATCAGGAAAACAAGTATTGTATCTGTCAACAGAACTAGACGATATACTACAACTAGTCATCTCAGATTGAGATACTCCACATGTTTCCACAGGCTGCTCACCTAAGCTTAATGGAAACCAATCTTTAAGACTTGCAGAGCAAGTATGAGCAGGAGAAGGACTCAGTACAGCCTCCACTTTCACATGGTCATTAAATGAATCCTGAGTTCCTAAGCTATATAGTTCTCGAGAAGGAAACCAATTAACCATCTGAGATCCTGATCAAGAAACATACATAACCAAAAAAAAAAAGGATCAAAGTGACGTTAATGCGATGTTCCTCAAACACTTAGAACTAGAGTTAATTAGCCATAAAACTAGCTCTGTGCCATTACTCAAACAGAGTAACAAAATTAGAGGTTATTACTTGTATATGCAAATGCAACAACAAAAGAAAGTAGCATATACAACTACTAACCATTTTCTAACTGTGAATTCTTGAGCTCGCCAGAAGATGGACCAACTGGTGATGAATGTTCTTGGCTACCCTGTAAGTAGTCACTTGCAATGTTAGTTTCAAATAGAAAAACAAAACAATCCATGAATTAGCCAATTAGGTATTAGTGTAACAAACAGAATTCTGAATCACACATCCCCACTACACAATATACAATTTAAATATCTTAAGCAGAGTCATAATCAATGTCAAACACAGCCTTTGATTCCTAAGCTGTTGTGTTTATCTCTAGTACATATTCACAAGGCAGCTAATCAGATCATAATTGATGTCCGTCCAACGAATTGTTAAGAAATTGAAGTCTACGATTCCGAAAGCGTGTAACCGAAATTCTCAAGCTCCCCCATGAAATTCCAAAATCAACATATACCTCAGCAGAATCTGGCTTCTCATCTAAAATCCTGTAAATCGTGTCGATGTCAATAGTGAGATCTTCATCGTCATCTCCAAGCTCATAATAATCATCAGCCGGCAGTCCATCGTCAAGGCCACACACTGAACCTTCCTCAACCATCATGAAGGAAAAACCCTAACCCACAAAAGGCGAAGGAGAAGTACGAAAAGGGGAAGACGAACAAACAGTAAATCGAAAAACCCAGAACGAGAATCGGCAAGTCACGGAATTCCCTTGAATCAATCCAATAAATCAATCGAATAAGAAGTCAAAAAAGAACACGGAAGCGTAGATCTAGGGATTTGGGGTAAGAGAAGTCTAGTGGATTAGGGTTTTTGAAAGGCACGGAATTTTCCAGGAAAGGTAGAGAGCAGTTGAAATGAGAGAAGGAAAAAAAGAAGGCGACTTTGTCATGCGACGGTGGTTTCTTTTATATTTCCTTCGTTTTTGGCTTTCTCCGAATTGCAAAAGGTAAAGAAGAGGAGATTGCTCGACTTTAAATAAGGAACGGTCGAAGATATCTTTCGAATTTTTTATTTTATTTATTTTAGTAATGCATATTGCATGGTTTTATTTATATATTGCCTCCTCACTATTTTCACTTCTTCCTCTTCACTATTATTTTTGAAATACAAATGGAAATTCATCTTAACTTTTTTAAAAAAATTACTTATATTGACATTGAAACTAATAAAATTGAAGATCATATTCAAACAAAAAATAAAAACTTATGGCGACTCGAGCTTCTGAATATTCTGTAAAAGAAAAACAATGGCAAGGCAGATGAGCATATAGTTGATGTTAGTCGGCCACCGAACTTGACGAAGGGATCGATAATTTCATGGGTAGAAAATATTCGGAAAGAGCGTTGTCGGAAGAATCTTTTTGCCTGAGACGGTGTTGAATGATGAATTTGTGAACTCGAAGATGAGGGTAAAGTTCCCAAATGGAGTAGAAGAAGAACAGGAGATTACAATTGGACAAAAAATTTTGAAGGCTATGAATGGTTTGTATAAGAATTGCTACTATGTAAAGGAGTTTGGTCAGAGTGTGGCATTGCCGATGATGAACTAGAGATTGAGGGAGCTTTGGAGACCTAAAGAATGTATGTGAGTTATGGATTTACCAAGACATTTGTCTAGTTCGTTTTGATGAGGAAGAAGATTATCTAGTAGTAGTATCAGTAGGTCCCGCGAAACTATTTGAAAATTTTCAGATGATTCGTGCTTGGTCGGCAAATTTTAATCCGTTGTTTGATGATATCGTAACCACATGTGTTTGAGTTAAATTGAGTAATTTATCAATCAATTTCTACCATCGGATGATACTGAAGGAAATTTCTCAAGGTTTGGATAAACCTCTTAAGGTTGATTCGAGAACTTTAAGCTTTGAAAGAGGGAGATTTGCTCGAGTTTGTGTCGAGGTTGACTTGCGGAAACCATTTAAAGGTATATTTGTAATTAATAGAGAGAGATGTTTTTATATGTATGAAGGGCTTACTAATATTTTTCTATTATGTGGTTTGTATGGACATGGGATTAGTTCTTTCTCAAAGAGAACATGGAAGAAATAGTGTGGTCGAATGTACCTAGGTTTGGAACTAAAACTAGTGGAGATACTCAATCAGATGGATTTCAGATTGTTGGTAATGGGTCTAAGCAAAATCAGAAGCAAATTGTAAGGCTGGAAGAAGGGTTGACTTCAGCCATGGTGGGAGTTAGGCCATCATATGTAGTCCACTCAAACAGTTTTGGTCAGTTGCAAAATGAAAAAAAAATAGAAATGGAGGATGGAGATCAAAATGTAAATGTTGGGAATGAGAAAGCTTTAGAGGTGCAAAAAGTACTCTTATTTACTGCATGTAAAAGATTTCTTACTGCTGCTAAATTGCAAAACAAACGCGATGGTTAACAAACCAATTGAGAAAGATTAGAGCTATACCTGGTCTGATTAACATTAATGGCTTGAAATTGAAGCAGCGAAATAAAAAATATATGAAACTAGTGCGGGGTTTAATCTTGGTACAACCAAGGGTAAAAAGAAAGTGGCTCAAATAGGTAAACGACATATGATAGATGATGAAAATCATAATCATATGAGAGGTATTCAAGATGATTATGGTAAGGTAGTGAATGCTCAGCATATTCACCTATGAGATAAGAGTAACCTAATATATTTTATTGTTGAGATGGAAGAACGATTGATTGGTGAGGCGGCTAAGGCTGACCATGTTCGTTTGGAAGCAGACGTAAGTCTGACTATACGGGCTTAATATTTTTCCTATTATCACCCAGAAAAAGTCAAGCATTCCATAGCAATGGCGCATTAGTCTAAAGTCCATAAATGAGTTTCCACTCTAACACGTCTCTGTTTTTTTCACGATGTTCTACAATTTCATTAAAGTCCCCCATTATTTTCCAAGCGACAAGCCTTGTGGTACTAATACACTTAAATCTCTCCCATGCTTCAACATAAACTTAACTAAAGCTGAAAAGACTAATTCCCACAACGATTAGAAGGGTTAATAATAAAAATATCAAAACATAAACGTGCTTGTTAGTACGAGAGAAGTTTGTTCACTTTACTTCCCTCAATCTACGAATTGTCAAAAATCTCCCCATTCTTTAACCGTTCCAACTCAAAAATATACTATGTGTCCGCTGGTAATTTTCATTCAGCCCCCTAGCTATCATTATCCCCATTTTCTTTACAATGTACATGTTCCATCTTATGATGGTACCATATCTATTCCCATATCTTAAATCCAAAAAAGACGAGATGTTCCCTTCTTAATTCTAAAATTTTAAAAGTGGTTATAACCAATTATTTTTTAAATAATGCCTAATAAAATGGTTTGAACAGTCGTCCAAACATTTAAAGATTAGAAATTTTCTTTATTTATGGACATATATATATTCATGTTATATACTTATATTCAAGGTCAAGTCATCTGATACAACTTATGACGTGGCATTGAGAGGACACGTGTTAGCGAAGGAAGAAAAAGAAGTTGGAACCGTTAATTCTGTTATAACAGCCAAAACAGAGAAACAAAGCTATATACGAAGTATTTTGGAGAAATCATTTCTTATCATCACTTGTGCATAATTGAATTTCCTCTAATCTCTATCTTTTTTGAACTTGTATTCATTGATTTAACTTGCGAGTTGAAGGATTGTTTCTCATTTGTAAATCCTTTGTTGGTGAGTTCTTGGATTGTTGTTTCTTGTGAGCATTAGTCCAAGATATTGAATTGTGATTGCTGAAGTGTGTTATACTTGTATCAAAGGTATCAGCTAGTCGATAGTTCTCAGAATCAATAATGGAAACTCGATCACAAGCTCACAAGAGTCGGAAATCGGATGAATCAATTGCTTCTAAAGTCCAGCTTTTAAAAGCTTCATTACAGGCTCAGAATGAAAAAATTGACCAGAAATTGGCAGAGTAAAACGAGAAATTAGCAGAGCAAAATGAGAAACTGGAGAAGAATATCGTAGACATGTTTGTTGGTGTCGAAACCCCTTCAGCATAATTTCATCCCAGCTAGTACCATTTCCCAGGTCGATTCAGCACGTGTTGAACATAGAAGGACTGGCGGAGAGAGAAACTTACCTGGGTACATCAAAAGGACAATTGAGCACCCGATACGTAGTCAATCATAGGAGGATATAAGTGCAGGCCGAGCAAGTAATAGTCGGGTTCAAGCGGTTCTGAGTTTGAAGGGATTCGTCGAGATAATATGAGCAACTAACCGAGAAGATTGAAACAACCCTAACTGAGTGATGGTACTATAAAAGCAAGAAGAAAGAGAAGAAGAAGGATCTTTTGGCCAATTTTCTAATCGTATTCGTGAAATTTCTTGTAATCATAAGTGTACTCGATCTAGCTAAAATCAATAAAATCATTTTTCATATAAATTTGCGTTGTGTGTTTTTTTCCTTATAAACTAGAATCATCGAACTCATCATTGAAATTATTTTAACAAATTTATCTTGTGGATCTGACCATCCACATTGTTTGAAGAATTTGGATTCAAAAATGGAAGTCAAAATAATCAAAACAATGATCAACATAAGAATCGATCTTCTTCATCTTTCAATCTTCACATTGGTTCACATAATAATCATGAAATAATCAGAGGTATGCGATTTCTGAATCCTCATCACTATTCTGGTGTTACAAGACTAGGAAAGATATATTTTCCTCGTTTTAATGGAGATAAGATTAATGAATGGTTGTTCAAAGATGACAAATTCTTTTCAATAGATCTTACTCATGAAATTTATAAAGTAGATATGGCCTCTATGCATTTTGATGATTTGGCTGCTACTTGGCATCATGCAATTATAGACATTGATGATGGTCAAAATGTTTTGTTTGATTGGTCGGGTTATAAAGTGTTTTTAAAGGAAAAATTTGAGGAAATACTTGATGATCCGATTGTTGAACTGAAGCAGCTTCAGGAAACTAATGGTATTCTTGAATATCATGACAAATTTGAGCAAATTTGAATAAGACTTACATTACCTGAAAACTGCTTAGTCGGTACGTATTTGACTAGTTTAAGAATGGATACACAGATGCATGTGCAGATGTTTCACCCTCAATATGTAAGGCAATGTTTGTTGTTAGGGAGACTTTATGAAAAACCTCATCCTAAAAGGCCTTTTCAATTTACTTTCTCTGGGTACAAGGCTAATATACCTTCATCAACAAAAGGTTTATTACCTATTCCAAGAGAACATGATCTTAAGAAAGAGTTGGGCGGATAAAAATTTATCAAAACCAGTATAACTCAGCCCAAGGAAGTTTCTGTCTCAGGGAGAGATGAGTGATCATCGTGCTAAAGGATTATGTTATTTCTATGATGAAAAATATTATCGTGAACATTACTTGAAACATAAGAAGACTCAACTATTCTCTTTAGATATGGAGGAAAATGAGGAGGGAGAAGAGGATAATGCAATAATGCAAGAAGATGATGGGGACATTGCTCACATATCGTTAATGCAGTATCTGGTATCACTGATTATAGTACCATGAGAATTAAAGGAAGGCATGTGAAATTGGTGCTTTACATTTTAGTGGACTCTAGATCAAAACATAACTTTGTGGACTCTAGTCCTTAGAGTAGCTGATAAGTTGGGTTGCAAAGTTGATTTAGCAGGTCTCACTAGAGTGGTTATGGCTGATGGGAGGACATTGGGGGTTAAAGGAGAAATTGAAGGATTGAGTTAGTCTTTTCAAAACAATGAATTCACAGTATACTTTATGGTTATACCATTGAGAGGTCGTGACATGGTCTTAGGTGTTAAATGGCTGCAAACTTTGGGACCTATCACTTGGGACTTTAAAAAATTGGAGATGCAATTTAAATGAAAGGTCACAAAGTGATTCCGAATGGTATTACTCAAGATTCTGTGCGAGAAGTCAAAGCCAATAAATTGAAACTACAGAATGATAATTACCAGATCTCTATGATTACACCATGGAGATTACAAGAACTCCATAACCAAGTTTGTATTCAGTTGCCATTGAAGACTCAAGGACAGTCCTTACACTAGAGTTGGACACTTTAATTCAATAGTTTCAGTGCATTTTTGAAGAACCTACTTCATTAACACCTTCCAAAGCTAATCATAATCACAAGATACAAATATAAGAAGGTTCAAATCCAATCAACTAGCGACCTTATCGATATGTTGTGCAACAGAAGAATGAGATTGACAAAATGGTACAAGATAGGTTAGTTGCTGGTATTCAATCAAGTTCTAGTTCTTTTGCTTCTCCTGTGGTTTTGGTTAAAAATAAAGATGGTTTTTGGAGGCTTTGTGTTGACTATAGAGGGTTTAATAACATGATAACGAAAGACAAAGATCTTATTCCCTTAATTGAAGATTTGTGGATGAGTTTAGGGGATCAAAGATCTATTCAAAGATTGATATAAAGGCTGGTTATCATCATGTTCATATGGATCATCATCATGATGTTCATAAGAAATCTTTCAAAAGTCACAATGGTCATTATGAATATTTGGTGATGCCATTTGGTTCGACAAATGCACCTGCAACTTTTCAGCACTTGATGAACACAATTTTCAGGGATTTTTGAGAAAATTTGTGTTAATTTTCTTTGATGATATTCTCATATATAGCCCATCAATGAAGTTGCATATTGAGTAAACATCTTAAAGGGAAGTAATTACACTTGTTCAATTTATCAAAAATAGCTTTTGGCAGTTCAAAAATGGCGCCAAGATTCGTTAATGGGTCACTTTATTATTAAAAATGGTCAACGCAATTTCAAATATCTTTTGGGACAATGTTTGAACACTCCAATTCAACAACAGTGGTTACCAAAGTTATTAGAGTTTAACTATGAGATTCAGTATAAGGAGGGGAAGGAGAATTTGGTGGATGATGCTCTTTCTAGAGTGGAAGGTTTCGACATTCTGCATATGGCTATGACAGTCTTGGATTGTGACTCATTGCTGCAGATTCAGGCTGCTTATGCAGAGGATTCCAACTCAAGCCATTATTCAGGAGCTGCAACAATAACCAACTTCTAAATTTATTTATTCTTGGTCTCAGATGATATTAAGACGCAAGAGTAAAATTGTGGTGCCTGTAGTGACATATTTGCGTGACAAGATACTACACTGGCTTCATTTTTCTGGAGTTGGGGGTTCATTCAGGCCGTGTTGTTATTTTACACATGGTCAAAAGTATTTTTTTTACTGGAAGGGGATGTGTAAAGATATTCAGTATATACCTAGCTGCCATATTTGTCAGCAATGCAAGTATGAGATAATATTTTCTCTTGGATTATTGAACCCTCTGCCTATTCCTACAACTATTTGGACTGAAGTTTCAATGGATTTTATTGATGGTGTGTCTGCCTTTGTCTTCTGGGAAGAGTGTGATTTTTGTTGTGGTTAATCGTATGTGCAAGGTTGCTCATTTTATGTCTTTACACCATCCTTATACAGTTGCAAGTGTTGCTCAATCTTATCTGGATAGTGTTTTCAAGCTACATGGGTTTCCACAGTCAATTTTCAGTGACTGAGACTCTGTACTTTTGAGTGAATTTTGGCAGGAACTCTTCAAATCTCAAGGCACAATATGAAATTTTCATATGCTTATCATCCACAGAGTGATGGGCACAATATGAAATCCTCACATGTGTTATTTTTTTTTCTTTTTTTTTGTGTACATAAACATAAACTTTGTTTTTTCCCCACACTAATTATTTTTCTAGATCCATCCCTACACAAGCGGAAATGTGGCTTATCGTCTTCAGTTGCCACCTAATTCTCGTATACACCATGTCTTCATGTTTCTCAACTTAATAATTTGGTTGGTAATGTCCCTACAATTACTTCTTTACTTTGAGTGTGTGATGAATTTTATTAGAAGGAACCTGAGGCAATCTTGGAAAGGAAGATGGTAAGGCGGCATAACAAGACTGCAACTATGGTGTTGGTACAATGAACGAATCAGTCTGTTGATGAGGCTAGCTGGGAATATTTGTTTGATTTTCAGAAGAAATATCTCTCTTTCAACTTTAAGGACGAAGTTAATGGGGAGGGGAGAATTTAATACAGATTATGATGTGGCATTGAGAGGACACATGTTAGCAAAAGAAGAAAAAGAAGTTGGAACTGTTAGTTATAACAACCAAAACAGAAAACAAAGCTATATACAAAGGATTTTGGAGAATTCATTTCTTATCATCACTTGTTCATAATTGAATTTCCTCTAATCTCTCTCTTTGTTGAACCTGTATTCGTGGATTGAACTTGCCAATTGAAGGATTGTTTCTCATTTGTAAATCTTTTGTTGGTGAGTTTTTGGATTGTTGTTTTTTGTGAACCTTAGTCCAAGTTATTAAATTGTGATTGTTAAAGTGTGTTCTACTTGAATCAAAATGGGTTGACTTTATAAGCCCCCCCTCCCAAAACTTTGTGCATACACCTTATTTCCCCCTCAACTTTTCAACTCTTTAGTAAACCTCCTGAACTTCATCCTCTCTTTATAAAACCCCCTAAACTATTCGATCTCATTATTCCCCCCCCCCCAGCGATTAGAAGTGCATATTGCAATTAAAGCTGTTAAAAAAGACGATTAAAAATTGCTTAATAGGTTAAATTTCAAACCGAAATTTGTATATCCAATAACCAATTCTGGTTCAATTTAAAACTTAATTTTTATTTAATTGTTTTAATAAAAAAACGTGAGAAAAAATAGAGTTTCAACATTAAAAAAAAATCGTTGCAGGCTCAAGTTTCGACATTAAAAATAATTCCTCTTTGATTCTCTGTTAATCATGACTGAAAATCTATGCGTTGACGTGACAATGTTGTAGATATTGTACTTGAAGTTATATATCAAATAACCCAGGTGTTTTCGTAAAAGGTAGCTACTTAACTTTTGTTTTGTGCCAATGTCAAAGTTTCAAGTAATGTAAAAAAGACTAGGTTAATATTACTGAGAATTTCATGGCTTTCATTATCTCAAAGTTTGGTTGTTTTAGTTTTTGGTAATGGTAGACGATGACAAAAAGTTCTCGGTGGTAGTGGCTGAAGAAGAAAAGAGAGTCGGGTCAGAGGCTAAAGGGACACAAAATCAAGGTGATTTTGAGGAAGACGACATAGTTTCTAGGTTTGATTTCGAAATTGAACATGGTGGTTATGAATTTCGTGATGAGGAACCTATAAACGGTAATGAAATACCTCTTAGTGATGATGAGTCTACTGAATTTGAAGTTAGAAGAGATAGAGATGGTAGACAAGATTACATGTTGGTTTTGGAAAGTTCTTATTTATCGGGTTATGAGTTTAAAGAAGCCGTGTTAGAATATGTTTTACGAACAGGGACTAACATCCAACAAGATAGATNAAACTTAGCTACAAATGCGGAATGAAAGGATGCAAGTGGCGTGTGTATTGCTCCTTTGACATACCGAGACAAAGGTGGCTTGTGAAAATTAGGAATGAGCTTCACACTTGTACTCCAAACGGTAAATGT
>OVBE01007122.1:0-16565 GCA_900406425.1 Iberis pinnata | reverse complement strand
CTAGCCAAGACATTGTGTTAGTTAGTTTAGTGGTTAAGATAAATTGGATCTTAATGTTTCTTAATTCTGTAGTTTTCCAAGAGATTGTTTAGATTACATAATTAAGGAAATGATTAGTGTCATGAAAGTGGATTAGTCTAGGCTTTGGAATTTAGACCAAGGGTTAGCTTAATAGATATAATAGACACCATATGAATTCATTTGATAACCAAAATCAATTACCTAAACCATTCACTTAGTCTTTTATCTTCGAATTATCAAGTTTAAATTTCTGTCGACTTTTTTCTAATTATTGTTGACTTTTGAACTGTTGACTTTTATTTGATTTTTTAAATTGTGCATGTTTGAATGTTTAAACCAAGAATCTTAATGGCATAGACTAAGANATCAATTACCTAAACCATTCACTTAGTCTTTTATCTTCGAATTATCAAGTTTAAATTTCTGTCGACTTTTTTCTAATTATTGTTGACTTTTGAACTGTTGACTTTTATTTGATTTTTTAAATTGTGCATGTTTGAATGTTTAAACCAAGAATCTTAATGGCATAGACTAAGAATGATTCACATAGGATTAATGAGTTGAACTTTACCTGAATTGGATGATATCTTAAGTACTTTAATGACATAATTAAACTTATGTATTTTCTAGACATAGATTAGCAAATTCTCTGTTTATTAATGGGTATATAATTCCTCAAAGAGGATTAAGGCAGGGAGATCCTCTCTCCCCTTTCCTCTTTGTGTTGTGTTCAGAAGGACTAACTGAGCTCCTCAATAAAGCTGTCTCTGCCCAAGAAATTACAAGCTTAAGCTTTGGGGAAACTAGACCTCAAGTACACCACCTCCTGTTTGCAGATGATACTCTCTTCATCTGTAAAGCTGATGTAACTCAGTGTCAAAAGATACAAGACATCATCCAGCTATACTCATCAGCCTCAGGTCAATTAATCAATAAAGACAAATCTTCAATAACCTTTGGAGATAAGGTACAAGAAGAGATCAAGAACTCTATCAAACTAATGCTAGGCATAACTAAAGAAGGGGGAGTAAGCTCCTATTTGGGACTCCCAGAAGCCTTGTCAGGATCAAAGATTCATTTGCTTGACTACATCAGGACTAATCTAAAAAGAGGATGTCTAGTTGGTTCTCAAAACTGCTATCATTAGGAGGTAAAGAAGTCCTCATTAAGTCAGTAGCCATTTCAATGCCGGTGTATGCCATGACAGTCTTTAAACTGCCCAAATCAACCTGTAAAAGCTTGACTACATTAATCAGGGATTTTTGGTGGAACTCCTCAGAAGAAAAAAGGAAAATGCATTGGATAGATTGGGAAAAGGTTTGCTTGCCAAAATAAATTGGAGGGCTTGGTCTGAGAGATCTTGAAAGCTTTAACCAAGCATTATTGGGGAAACAAGCTTGTAGAGTCCTTTATCTTTAAAACAATCTGTGTAACCAGCTTCTGAAAAGTAGATACTTCCCAAACTCGAACTTCTTACAAGCTCAGTTAGGGGACATGCCTTCCTACATATGGAGAAGCATCTTATTTGGTAAACAGCTCTTGAGCAAAGAACTAACCAAAAGAATTGGTGATGGCAAGGATACCATGGTCTGGACATATAATTGGATCATAGTAGAAGGGAGAAGAACCCCTCTCATCAAGCAACCAATTATTAACCTGGACCTCAAAGTTAATGACCTATTAGACCAGAGAGCTCAAAGCTGGAATCTAGAGCTTATTGAACACATATTATATCTAGAAGATGTAGATGCAATTATGTCACTCCACCCCTTAACAAGAAGAAGGGATTTCTGGTTATGGAGCAAAACAAGATCAGGGATTTTCTCAGTAAAATCATCCTATGAATTGGCTTTCCAGGAAAAGTATGCAGATTTGATAGGAATGGAAACAACCCAACCAACTTTGCATCATCTCAAATCACAGATCTGGACCATTAAAACTGTCCCAAAAATCAAAGCTATTCATGTGGAGAGCAATCAACAATGTCTTACCAACAACCTGTAACTTGAACCTCAGAGGAATCTCCAAAGACTCTAGATGTCAAGCATGTGGGTTGGAACCGGAAACAACCAACCATATTCTGTTTTCCTGCCCCTTAGCAAGACTGATATGGACCTTAGCATACTGCCCCTCACCCCCTCAAGGTTTCCATCCGACTTCTGTGTATGTAAATATGGCTCATGTATTTGATGTTATGTAGCAGCAGTCTCTCTTTGGAACATGAGTTAATGGCTTCCCTTGGATACTTTGGGGTATATGGAAAGCACATAACAAATTAGCAATAGAGGGTTTATCTTTTGACCCGAAGGTTTCTGTTAAAAAGTGGCAAACTGATGCAGAAGCATGGAGTTTAGCTCAAGAAGACCAGGAGCATGATGGCAGTCACAGATAAGTGCCTGTTATTGAACATGACTCTAAATGGCTACCACCTAAACCACCCTCGACTAAGTGCAACATTGGTGTGGATTGGTCTAAAGAATTGAAATTGGCAGGGGGATCTTTTATCTTAAGAGCAACATCAGGTAAGGTTCTACTGCATTCAAGAATGTTTTTTCTGCGTGTGAATTCAGTCTAGGAAGCTCACTATCAAGGAATTAAAACTCACAAAAGTGGAGTTTGCAGTAGAATCGGCGTCGCTTGTGAAAGAAATATTACATCCTCATCTATGGCCAGCTCTATCTCATTTCTCCTCCCCAATATTGGACAAGTTATCCCATCTAAGTGATTGGTCCTTTGCCTTGGAACCTAGATTCAAGAATAGACCAGTCTTTTTAATTGCTAGAAGTGTTGTACAGGATGGGAGATTATCTCCTTATTTGGCTATTGGTGGCCCTTTTTGGCTTAAACACTTGCTTGTGGTAGAAGGAGATGCTCCTTTGAGTTCTTTGGCTTGTGTGTTTTTGAACTGTTTAGGAGGATTGTCTTTTTGCCTTTTTGCCTTTTTGGTTTGTAGTCTCTCTCTGTTTATGCTCTGTTGTAAGGCTCTTTTTTTGGGCAGTTAATTTTAAGAAGGAAAAAAGTTAACAAAACAGAAGATTGTATTAATTTTGCTGTTATCTCATCAATCAAAATTCAAAATCCAGATTTACTTTTTAGTGGAAAAATATTAAGTAGTCCCTTTATCATGATGATTATTTAAAAATAAGAAAAAGAAAACATATTGATTAACAATTAGTTCAGTAAACTTCTGATTGTTTTTGTTGGTGACAATTTTGGACCCATCAACCAAGCTCAATTCACCTCAAGAGACGGGATACCAATTTTGGTGGCGATAATTTTAGTTAGTCAATTGCTTGTTGTAAATGGATCTGAGCCTATGTTGAATCTAGGGTTTAGGGTTTAGTAAGATAGGAGCGTCGAATCTAGAGTCATTGGTTCTTGGGGAGTCGAAATCTTGGGGACTAAAAGTCTTAGAGAGTCGAAGTCTTGGGGAGTCAAAGTCTTAGGGAGACAAAGTCTTGGGGAGTCGAAGTCTTAGGGAGATGAAGTCTTGGGGAGTCGATTTATCTCTCTAACTTCTCTCTAGAAATCTCTCCGAATCGCGGACCCCTTCTTTGTTGAAGCTCTCCTTCTATTTATAGTGTTCCTTTCGCCATCATTCGGCTATGCGTGGTAGTTTGTTAGGTGTCATGTTCTTCTAGCGTGTCGGTCAGTAGGTCACTGTTCGCCAAGTTTAGGGGGATTAGGCGTATTGTTCCTCCGGCGAGTCGGTCGGTAGGTCACTGTTCGCCGTGTTTAGGGAGACTAGGCGCTCTGTTCCTCCGACGTCTCTGTTCACCTCATCGCCTTCTGGATGGGATTTTGGGATGGTCTCTGCCCATTAGGCCTAGGCGCAACCCATATCCTACAGCCTCTATATATAGCACTTCTCCTCATTTCCTAAAAATCATCCACAATGGAGAAGAAGAGATCTTGGTTTTAATTTAGGAAGATATTCTATAAATTTGTGTCAACTTGTTTTAGCACAAAAATCCGAGCAAGGTTATATGTTGACTAACTCAACTTTTCTGTAAAAATTTATGGGCCTTAAGCTTTCCAAAGTGCGTGATCTTCATATAACAAGATGTGTTACTGTTTTGCAATTCTATATTATAAAATCCGTTTGCATCACTAGATCATTTGCATATTGTTCTGATAAGATATATTATTATTTTTTCGAGAATAGATCAGCCTTTTTAATTTCTAGAAGTGTTGTAAAGGATGGGAGATTATTTTCTTATTTGGCTATTGGTGGCCCTTTTTGGCTTAAACACTTGCTTGTGGTAGAAGGAGATTCTCCTTAGAGTTATTTGGCTTGTGTGTTTTTGAACTGTTTAGGAGGATTGTCTTTTTGCCTTTTTGGTTTGTAGTCTCTCTCTGTTTATGCTCTGTTGTAAGGCTCTGTTTTTGGGCAGTTAATTTTAAGAAGGAGAAAAAGTTAACAAAACAGAAGATTGTATTAACTTTGCTGTCATCTCATCAATCAAAATTAAAAATCTAGATTTACTTTTTAGTGGAAAAATATTAAGTAGTCCCTTTATCATGATGATTATTAAAAAAAAAAACATATTGATTAACAATTAGTTCAGTAAACTTATGATTGTTTTTGTTGGTGACAATTTTGGACCCATCAACCAAGCTCAATTCACCTCAAGAGACGGGATACCAATTTTGGTGGCGATAATTTTAGCTAGTCAATTACTTGTTGTAAATGGATTTGAGCCTATGTTGAATCTAGGGTTTAGGGTTTAGGGTTTAGAAAGATAGGAGCATCGAATCTAGGCTCGTTGGTTCTTGGGGAGCCGAAGTCTTAGAGAGTCAAAGTCTTGGGGATCTTCATATAACAAGATGTGTTACTGTTTTGCAATTCTATATTATAAAATCCGTTTGCATCACTGGGTCATTTGCATATTGTTCTGATAAGATATATTATTATTTCTTTCGATGCTGGAATTGTCCTTTTATATTTTATTTTAAATATTTTTTTATAAAGATTTTCAAATTAAAAACTTATGTTACATACATATGTACCCATTACATGTCAGGTTCAAAAGAGTAAACTAAAACTCAAACTCTCTTAAACAACAATCAGATTTCGATTGAACTTCTCAAAGTCCAAATTAGGCAAAAACCCAACAAAGGAAAATCTAGTAACCTTAGAATCAAAGGAAAACCCCATCAACTTCAGCCGTCGTCGACTTTACCGTGAACTTTATCATATTTTGATTTCTGGTCACCCGGTGGAGGCTCCAAATAGCAGTGACTCAAGATCCATCACTGCTACCCACACAAAGCCAAATAAAGAGAGGTGGAGGATTCGGTCGAAATCCACTACAGCCAACTCTAGAGATGAAAAATAGGTTTCCAACAGATACAAACGGTTCGAGACGCCTTCAGAGTAGGAGTAGCCACTTCTCCCGGTGGTTGTTGTTCCCACACTGCCATCGTGAGAAGAAATTCCCTTTTCGTCCAGCCTCTAAAACATATCTGCCACGATGTTCTTCCTTCGGAAATTCGCCGTCTTTCGTACCACAACGCCGAATTGCAGATCAGGCCGAATGACATCGTCACGTGGTCGCTTCTGTCTTTCGAAGTCTCCGATAAAATCTAGTGGAAGAGGAAAGTAGGAAAGGAAAAGACTTCGGGTGAAACTGCACGAGGAGTTCATCGGTTCATCGGCGCTAGATTCACCAGCGAGAAATGGCAGAAGTAAGTGAACGTTTGTGGGATCAGCTGACCCACTTAATTATAAAAATGTTTTTTTATTATATGTATTTATAATTTTAGGTACATTTATAGTGACTCGTGAGTGAGTTTATCATACTATCACATTATTCATTAATCAATTTATCGTAAGTAACGTCAGAGGAGGCTATGTTCCTTGTTGGCTTTGTTAATTGGATTGGTGTTGTGGATTTCGTACTATGTTTTATTTGTTTTGTGGATAAAAATTTCATATTATGTTAAGTTAATACATTTTATGTATTTGATTCATGAATCCAAATTATATGTTTATTTGTTTTTTTTGTCACATTAATATCTGGGCCACAACTGGCCGGCCCAGTATCCCAAACTCCATAAATAGGAGAAAATGGACTCGCTATGCGAGTGGCCAGGTTTGAACCCTGGTCTGGTAACAAGGCAACAACGGTGACACAACTACTAGGCCACTTGATCCTTGTTATATGTTTATTTGTTAGATAGTTAAATTGAGGTTTTACATTTATGATTATTAAGTTGAATATTTAAACATTTGGTTTGTTAACATTTTTTTATTTTTATGAACTAGCTTAATTTTATTTACCAAAGATAATTTATGTTTAGATTTTTCAAAAGAAAATTTTCACAAAAAATATATTGATTTAGATATTCCATATGATTCTAGTGAAAGAAAAGCAATACATGAATATCATCCTAAAAACATACATATCAATAATATTTTATAGTTTATTTATAAGTCCTCAGTAAAAAATCAAATTTTAGCTCTGCCACTGCTTGCGATACGGGGGCTATGATGCGAAAGTTTGTTGCTTAGCCGGCCGAGATTGGGTCTCTTCTCCTCTTTTGATCCGCCAACCCTATAGAGAAGACGAAAAAAAGAGTTAGAGAGTGAAAGTTTTAAATGAAACGGAAGTTATTTTATTTTGTTTTAATTTTAAATATCATAGATTTTTTTTTGTTGGAATGTAATACTTTATTTCCTCCAAAAAATTTAATACAAATGAGTTTTAAGATCTGAAAAAATCATTTATAGAATAAAAGAATAGAGCTAAGATCTAGTACTAAACCATAGCTGAAGAAGATTTGGCAGGGGTAAGATGCCATTAACTCTTAGGGAGCTGATCTTGTCTTTAGTAGAGAGCTCAATTTGGCGAGCCACGGTTGAGGAAGGTCGAGGAGCTTCGCCATGCCTGCGGAGATTCCGTTCCCTCCATAGATGATGAATGGAGCTTTGAAAGACCAACCGGAAAAGTAAGTGCTTGATCGTGTAGCATCTGAGGAGTGTAGTGAGGAGATAATAGTATGCCAGTCCGAGGAGTAGGGACGAAGAAGTGATCCAACAGCCTTCTTCCAAACAGCCGAGGAGTACACACAGTCGAAAAACAGATGTTTACGGTCTTCATATGGATGTTGGCAAAAGATGCAGTTGATAGCAGCATTGCTGTTCCAATTGGCAATTCGGTCTCCAGTAGCTAGACGATTGAGCATAGCCAACCATGATACAAAAGAGTGTTTAGGGACAGAGTGAGTGAACCAAATAAACCTGGCCCAGGGAACACTCTGTTTTTTTGGTCTAAGTAGATTCCACACTGCATTATAACTGAAAAAATCAGCAAAATCATCAGTAGTCTTCTTCCATAGGATTTGATCAGGAGGATCAGTTGGGCTCGGGACATGTTGTTGCTGTAAGAATTCAATTAGATAGGTGAGAGCTGATGTCTTTGCCGTCTGAAAGACCAGCCAGAGAGACTGGCCGCAGCAACAGTGGAGTTAGCCGGAATGCCTAAAGCACGAAACCCTATGAAGCCTACAACATCAATAAGTCGCCCAAGAGATGACCAATTGTCGTACCAAAAAGAGGTACTGTTCCCATTGCCTAGCCGAGTTTTTGTGAAACCGAAAGCTAAATCCCGGAGCTTAAGAAGATTTTTCCAAACCCAGGAGTCTTGACCATCTGAAGCTGACCAGAAGCAGCCTTGGCGGATTAAGAATTCCTTAACCCAATCAACCCAGAGAGAATCCTTAGCCGAGAGAATTCGCGAGATGAGCTTCAAACCAAAAACTTGATTTGCCAAAGACAATTTGTGGAAACCCAAGCCACCTTCGGATTTCGGATAGCAGAGATCACTCCAAGCCACCTTTGCCTTTGAAGAACTAAGAGATGGACCAGCCCATAAGAAAGCAGCCATTATTTTTTCAATGTCATGAATACATTCCATAGGTAATTGGAATACCGAACACCAGAAATTCGTTATACTATGAATAACAGAGGATAGGAGTTGGAGGCGACCCGCGAAGGAGAGAAATCTGACTGACCAGCCTTGTAATCTCTGACGGATTCGATCAATTAATGGTAGGTAGTCAACAGTGCTTAATCTCTTTGATGTTAATGGTAATCCCAGGTACCTCATAGGCAAAGTGCCAAGAGGGATATTGAATTGAGCAACAATGCTCTGCTGCTCCAAGGCAGAGATGCCTGATGTAAAAAGGTGATACTTTTGAAGATTAATTCTCAGACTAGATATTCTTGCAAATAATGAGAATAGATGCAGGGTCTCTTGCATAGACGTTGAGGATCCATCCGTAAATACGAGCAAGTCATCAGCGAAACATAAGTGGGTGATGCAGGTTGTTTCACACTTTGGATGAAAACCAATTCTCTGATCCAGAGCAGCATTATCAAGTAGATTTTAGAGTACATTCATTCCAATGACAAAGAGATATGGGGACAATGGACAACCTTGGCGCAGCCCCCTTTCACTTTTAAAAAAACCAGATAACTCACCATTCACTTGGACCGAGAACCAAGCTGTGGTGATGCAAGAAGAGATCCATTTGATAAAGGGCTCAGGCAAGTCGATGGCGTGAAGTATGTTGAGCAAGAAATCCCATTGCAGAGAGTCAAAAGCCTTGGCCAAGTCAACTTTCAGAGTACATCGAGGGGAGTTTCCAACCTTCTGATACCCCGTTACTAATTCTGTAGCCAGCAGGATGTTTTCAAGCAATAATCTGCCTTTGACAAAAGCAGTTTGATTGGGTTTGATGAAGTGAGGTAGCACCAGTTTCAATCGATTAGCAAGAAGCTTCGATATAACCTTATAGACCAAGTTACAGCAAGATATTGGCCGGTAGTTCGAGATGGCCTTAGCATCCTCTGACTTCGGAACAAGTGCAAGAATAGTGGAATTGGTGCAATGAGGTAGATAGCCATTGTGAAAGAAGGCAAGTACAGAGGCTGTGAAATCTGATCCGACTATTGGCCAAGCTGTTGTGAAGAATTCTTTAGTAAAACCATCAGGTCCTGGACTTTTGTTGTTGGGTAGAGAGAGCAGAACAGATTTTATTTTAGAGGGAGTAATATCACAACTGAGTTTCTGCTTTAAATCAGGTGGACAGCGACAAGGGAGCAGGTTCTGAAGTTCAGGAATAGATATACCTGTATAATCCGACGGTCTGTGTTGAAGGAAATTCTGAAACCACGTAACCGCAGCATGTTTAATCTCAGAAAGAGTTGTTACTTGTTCACCAGATGGAAGGTGAATTTGGCGAATGGCATTGTGAGAGGTCCTAGCTTTGGATGTATAATGAAAGAATTTGTTATTCTTATCTCCAAGTCTCAACCAACAGATTTTGGATTTCTGTCTTAAGAAAGACTCTTCAAGAGCAGAGAGATGGTGCCATTTCGCTAAAGCTGCAGATTCAGCTTCAAAGTGTGCATGTATTGGGTTCCGGAGGGAAATAGTTTGACAAGCAGTCAAATGAGCAAGAGCTGCTTGAGCCTGTAGCGGTAAATTACCCAACTTAGTGCGATTTAGGAATCTCATCGAAGACTTTAGTGACTTGAGTTTCTTATGCAGCAAGAACAAAGCTTTTCTGGAAGGGAAAATAGGTGCAGTAGCTGTCCAGCTAGAGTGGACAGTTGGTAGAAAGTCCTCGTGGGATGTGAGCAGATTTAGAAACTTAAATGGCTTCTTGGGGCTTCCAATTTCACCAGCCAGAGTAACGGTACAACGAGCATGGTCGGAGCAGCCCGCTAGTTCAAAACAAGCAGAGGATTGTGTATAAGTAGTTAGCCAAAGAGGAGAAATCAAAGCCCGATCCAATTTTTTACATATTGGTTCTTCCTGACGCCGATTAGACCATGTGAAGAGTGGTCCACGGAAAGCAAGATCAGACAAAGCACAATCCGCAAGAAGGCTCTGAAAAGATCTCATTCCTGGTGTATAGGTGGAGATACCAGAATGTTCAGAGAGGGATTGTGTTTCGTTAAAATCACCCATTATTATCCACGGCTTGGAAGCAAAGAGTGAAAGGGAGTGATGATCTCGGAGGTCTTGCCATAATTGAGAACGTTCTTCCATTAGATTAGATGCATAGACAAAAGAACAGAGTAAATCCAGCCCATGGGCTGCATCATAGACAGAGCAAGTAATCATTTGGGCAGACTTGAACATAGGAGTTACAAGCAGAGAGGGGGACCAAATCACCCAGATTCTGCCGAGATGATGGTGTTCGTAATTAGATAGAAGAGACCAGTTGGGGAAAGCTTTCAAACTAACCAAACCGGCTCGAGCCTCTTGGACACGGGTTTCGAGCAAGCAACCAATAGATAAGTTAGATTCTTAAATCCACTTTCTGATAGCATTCTGTTTAGAAGACTTGTTGAATCCCCGTATATTCCAAGAGAATAACGACATTAATTCTTTTTGTAGTTGCCTCGCCGACCTTTTTGAGTAGAAATGGGGGCATCTTTACTCAACATAGCCGGAGGGGCATCGTTAGCTTTAGTAGAGAGTTTTGTGGCACGCGTAGCCTGCTTCCTGGCAGCCACAGAAGGAGCAGGGTCAAAATTTTCTTGTCCTGATATGTCAGAGTTTCCCTGCTCATCACTAGAGACTTGCAGAATCTCACCATCTTCTAGTGAGACCATTTGTTTTGAGGAGGATGTTTCAGCCTTATCAATGGGGTCATGCATTAGGACAGAAAAACGAGATGGAGAGATAGTAACTGCAGAATCTGGATTTTTTCCTGGACCATCCAATTTACGAGAAAGTTTCGATGGAGAGACCTCAGTCCAAGCCGCATCGAGTGAATTGTCTGATGAAACAGTGGAATAAGTCATTGTATTGGGAATGTCTTTTGTCATAGGAGAAGGAGCCGAGGCTGCAACTGGTGTAACAGGCTTTGCCGCAATCAATTCCTGAGTTTGTGCAGTAATGGTTGTAGCTGGGGGAGGTTGATGCACAACATCAGCACCTGAGGATTCCTTAAGAATGCAGGTGTCCTCGTTATGTCCCCATTTTGAACAGGTATCACACCGAGGGGGGAGCCAGGGGTAGAAAACATCAATGTCAGCCTTAAATCCTTTTTTGTTATCAAGATGGATCTTGCGTGGAATCTCCTTTGTGAGGTCCGTATGGATGAAGATACGAGCTTTGTCGAAGGAATTACAAGCGAGAGTGGAAGGATGGAGATGCTGAGGATTGCCCACAGCACTACCCATCCATTGGAGACCTTTAACTGATAGCAATTGAGATGGGATGTTATGAAAGTCCACCCACAGGGGAATTGAGGTGAGTTGAGGTTGAGTGGTGAGGATGTTTGGAGACCATTCTGAGACAACCACTGGCACATCAGCAATGCTCCAAAAACCACGATTGAGAATTTTCTGACGGAGACTCGAATCAGGAATCCGAAATTTGTAGGTGGTAGGGTTGATGATATGAACATCAATCTTCACATTCTTATTACCGAAGGTCCAAATCTTGTTGACAATTACGTGCACTTTTGCTATATGAGGAGCAGTTTCAAGGAAGCGACCAATCAAGAAGGGCTTTCAGAGATGGTCCGTAGCTTCTAAAACATCATCGGAGAGGTCAAGTGAGAGAGCACTATCAGAGAGGGTGAAAGAGATGTCCTGTTTTTGTAGAGAGTTTGAGGCAGATGAGGCAACTGAGGCCCAGGATTTTCTCTTTTTCAGGACTTTATTGTCTAGAGGCGGTTGTAAGGAGGATCCCGGAGGGGGATCCGGAGATGTAGCGGCCATAGCCGCCGCCGGCAAAGGAAGCGTGAAGAGGAGAGAAGAAATCACCCTAGAGGTCGCCCTAGAGTAGAAAAGGAAAGAGCTTCAAAAGTATCCTTAAATATCATAGATTAAAAAACGCAATTACGTTGGATTTCACATTATGTTTTACAAGTGACTAATATCAATAAGGGTTAGAATCTAAAACTTCAACTTTGATATCTCTCTTTCATTCAATCTAAAATTTTGTTTAGTATTTAAGAAGACTATAGATTCTCGATCCTTTTAATAATAACATAAGTATTATGATATGGACATGCAATCTCAAACAAAAATAACAATCAATTCTAAATAGTGGTAGCAAGTTCCACATTTTCTCAACTATGTAAATCGTTTGAAATTTATTTTTGGCAAAAAAACAACTTAAAATTGTATTTCGGGATTGTATTTTTCTTTTTATTGATTTTGGAATTCTTTTATATTCCAAATATTATAGATACAAAAACCACAACTAAAATGTATTCTGCATTTAAATTATAATTATTACGATATTTTTCATTAATAACAAAATATTATAATGTTGACGTAAAATTTCATATAATATCTCTCTTCTTTTTTTATATACAACTAGTTTAGGACATGTATATCACATGGACAAAAGTAAATTATTTAGATTTAAATATGATAAATCATTTGAATATATATTTTAATCGATTTTAAAATCGAAGTTTATTTATTATTAAAATATTTTTGTTAATCATAATTATAGATATACATAATTAAATTAGATTATCAAAATTATAAAAAATAATTATCTATAGATTAGAAAACCACCCATATATGTATATAATATAATTACATAAATTTAAACGTTAAAAATGATTAAAAATTAGTCTTTTAAAAACATATGAAAGTGAATTTCTGTTTTACTTTAAATAGTTCTTTTAAAGATAAACATTATAATAAAAGTTAAGATGTATAAATTTTAAAGTTGAATAAACCAATTTGAGATAACAGTATAAATATTTGATATACAGTAACAAACGTTTAAAAACTAATTTAATATAATAATCCTAATAACATTTGTTGTCATTAAAATTAATATCAACATATGTTATGGTTTTATAATTTTAAACAAAGAAAAAGGTAAATATATTTATTTACTATTCAAATTTTATACCATTAATCTTCTTTAAATTCCATTATTTAATCTTATATTTATTTATTTTTTCTCTAGTTTCTTTTTACAAAATATTTAAATTTAATATATATATATATATATTGTGGTTTTTATTTTTTTATTTTTAAATATATTTTAATCCTCAAATTTTATATTAGTAATCTTTTATACATTGTATATTTTTGTTATTTTAATCTTATAATTTGTGTTTAAATTATAAAATCAACATTTTTCTTTTGTTATTTCATACAAAATTCTTTAAACGTGTTTTTGGTAGAAAAACAAGTTTTTGGAGGGAAAGTGCGTTCACGCGTTTTTGATGAGAAAACGTGTTTCCATGTTTTTAGCCCGTTTCCGCGTTTTTGGCGGAAAGACGTTTTTTGTGTTATTTTGGGAGAAACATGTTTTGTGTTTTTCACGGAAATAGTGTTTCCATATTTTTTTACAATAAAATGTGGTTTTACATTTTTGCAAAAAAACACATTTTCCATGTTTTTTGCAGAAAAACACGTTTTTTATTTTTTGTCAAAAACACATTTTCGCGTTTTCCGTGAGAAACACATTTATGCATTTTAACGAGAAAATGTGTTATAACATTGTGACCTAAATAATAGTATTTTAGACATTTCAAAATTTTGGATAAGTTTAAGTTCATCTCAACCCTACATACAAAGTCATCCAACATATCCAATTATTTTGGATGCATTTTAGATATGTATCTAGATGCAATATCCAATTAAGGTACACAATTTCAACTAAACGAACATCATATATTTGTAGTTAGATACTGCATCCCGATAAGAATACGAACATGTCCTAAATAAGATAACAATCACACCATATTGTATCTTCATCTTGAACTATGATTTGCTCTGTCAACATCGTTTTTTATGTTGAGAACTTTAATTCTTCTTCTATATGGACGACTTCTTCCTCTTGTTATATGATTGTAAGTTGGTGTGTGTCTGAAGATTCTATAAATTATCATCATATTTGATGATATTTGAAACCTAAAAATATTGATTACATTAAAAGAATTATATCACTTATAAAAATTTACATAATATAAAAATTTATTCCTAACCATTTCAATCCATAATCCATAATTCAATACATAATCATCTTGAATCAAACCATTTTCATACATTATAATCTTAATTCTAAACCACATACATCACTTACTTGTTGTAATGCTTTTTCTTCCTCTTCTTCTTTCTCTTCTTTTGTTTCTTGTTTCTCTTCTTCTCTTCATCTGCTTCTGAAACAAATAAAAGCAGAACACAATGCATTCATTGAAATTAACCACAATGCAACCTAACAGAGACAATAAGACAGAATCATAAAATAGAGGCATTAAAACAGAATCACAACTTAACATGAGGTTCTACAGTTACCAATATCGTATCTATGATGTGTGACCCAAGTAGCTAACAGCAAAGCTTTGCTTTTGCTACTTTCAAGAACTTGACATGACTCTTTTACAAAAAAACAAACTCCAATCATTTAACAAATTTTCATTGTTTATTACTATAAACTCTTTGAAACCACTTCTCAAGAAACTAGTTGCATACCAAGAAATGAGTTATTAAAAAAATATATCATAATTGAACTTGTTCTGATTTCGTTCCCCGTTGCAACATTCTATAACCATTTGTAACAGTAATTGCAAGTATGATCCATCAGAGAAAGTTAAAAAAACATAAAATGATGAAATATAATATAGCAGAAGATCAATAATAATTGCATATTTAGTAACTCAAGAACCAAATTTGGAATTGTCGTCGTTATATTATAGTTTTAAAAAAACAACACAACCAAAAGATAGAGACATCCTTAACTTATCTGCATCCGTGGGACAGTTAACATTCAAAATAAAAGTGCAGTTAACATCCTTGAACTTCTCGGTTCCTTGTTCACATCTGGATACATACCAAGTTCATAATCAGTGCCTAAGTTCAATGAAATTAGACATACAATAGAAACTAAAGTGTAGCTTAATTTTGTGTAGATTAAAGTAATCTAAATAACAAGAAAATCATGTTCATGTCTCTTGAGTGAATCAAATAATTCATTCGTTGAGTCTTCGTATAGAACAATCATAGAGAAGCATCACACAAACAATAGAATGCTAACATAATCTTCAAAAACCAATGATCGGATTCCCACATTATTCCATTCCGACAATTATCAGCTACATAAAGCAACAACGTAAAGTAATAATCCGAGAATTAGAAAGGAGATTATGGACTTGACGAGCAAGCCACCGAGACGCAGATTTGATCTCCTTGTTGTTAGCAGATTTAGGCACACCAAGAGTAGCATAATGGTCTCCGGAAGCAGCAAAGACAATTACAGAATGATGAGAGGACCTCATCGATTTTGATAATGGTCACATTGTTCTCTCGAAATAAGATGATTCCAGTTCGTTATTCTCTGATTTTTGGTGTCGTGAGAGAGAGAGAAATAATGGCGGCCATGTTTATTCTCGTGAGAAATAGAGAGAGAGAGAGAGAGAGTCAATTTTTTCTGAAAGACAACCTCTCTTTTAATGACATGTAAGGGGTTTTCTGAGGTTTCTAGAGCATCTCCAATGGTGAATTCTCATTTTGAGTATCTCAAATGTAAAAAAGTGTTTTTATTGTTATTTAATGTTTTGAGATACTACTTAGAAATTGTGTTCTAAAATTAACTCCAATGGTTGTATCTCAAAATGAGTATCTCAAACACAAATCTCTCAAAACCAACTCAAAACCAAAACCAAAACTCTTAAAACCAAATCAAAACAAAAAAAACTCTCAAAATCCAAACTCTCAAAAACCAATCAATAGAACACAAGCAACAAAAATGAGCAATCCAAAATCATCCAATATAATCAATACAATAAACAAAATTCAAAACACAAACAATATTGTATTCTCAAAATTCAGAACACAAACAAAACTCATAAGAAAATGCAAATGTGCAAATTTCAGAATAAAATTCAAACCAAAACCAATTCAAGTTTACAAAATTACCTCTCATCTTCGTCTTCTACCTTGTTCTTCTTCATCTACATCATCTTCTTCTAGTCATTCATCATATGCATCATTATCTTTTGCATCATCATCTTCTGCATCATCAAGTTGCATCAACTTCTGCATCATCAAACTGCATCAACTTCTGCATCATAAAGTTTTAAAGTTTCAATTGCATTAAACATTGTTGGTCGGGACAATTATCTTCTTCATTTCCAATAAACCAGATGAAGCAAAACCATCTCATCAAAAAACGCTCAAGAACAAACGACATGCTAAGGTTCATTAAATATATTCCTATAGTTAAAGAAAAATAAATTAAGAACATGAAAAGGTATAATACTTAACTATAATTCACACTGAGAATTAGAATCAGAGAGAGATTGTGAACCAAGGATGTAGGATAAGGGCCCAACGCCCTAGGTCCAATAGGACCAAGCCCACAACTGAAGCCCATTGATGCGCGGCCCGTTTTGTTGAATCGACGAAGCGCATGAAACTGCCACAGGAACAGTGCACCTAATCCCTTCTAGCTCGACGAACAGTGACCTACGGGCCGATCCGCTGGAGGAACTGATGACTCTGAATTTTCATGGATTTTACTTATCAATTAGCATCGATTCTGAGG
>OVBE01007121.1:0-18883 GCA_900406425.1 Iberis pinnata | reverse complement strand
ATGAAATCAACCATAAATGTGATGTATGCACGCTTTTAGACCTCATAATTGATTCTAATTTATATGTAAAATCCATGAAAATTCAGAGTCATCAGTCCCATACTTAAGAACTGATCTAGATTCTTTGTTCCACTATTAAGCATTCGAAACTTCTTGTGATTTTCTGTCAACTGAGATTGAAGTCCATGTTGTTTCTTTCTTTCTTGATCAATAACATCAGCAATCTTTGTAACTTTAGATTCATCTCTTGTTTCTCTTTCAGTTGAACCGCCAATTCTTCTTTTAATTTCTCAACTTCAGAATCTGTCTGTTTTACTGGATCTTTAGTTCTCTTTGATTCAACCTTGATGAATTCACTTTGCTCTATCTCTAGTATATTAACTTGAGATTTTAACATTACATTTTCTTTAATCAACACAAGATTCTCATTGCTTAAACTCATATATTTGTCATACAGAATTTTTAGTTCCAACTTCGGATCAATGTCTTCCTCATCTGAATCACAATCATTGTCTGATAATTCTTCTTCCACAGTAGCACACGTGTGTGACACAAGAGCAAAAAAGTCCAACATTAGTCCTTCTTCATCTTCTCCATCTGATTTGCTATCACTGAAGCAAAATAAATATTTTTCTCTTTTCTTCAGAGAGCTAGGATATTCATTCCTAGTGTGACTGAATCCTTTGCATTCAATGCATTTTAGCTCTTTTCTCTTTGTGAGTGGACATTCACTTTTGAAGTGTCCATACCCCTTACACTCATGACATTGTGAATCCTTCTTTTGTAAGTTCTTGTCCCCATCATTTCGAGAATTCCTGAAAGCAGATCTATCTTCTTCTTTTTCAAAACGCTTCACCATCTTGTTGAAATTATTTGCCATCAATCTCAAATTCTCTTCAATATGTTAAACTCGATTGTTCTCAGTTTGAGTCGTAAATGCTATTCCTTTTGATTTATTGGGTTTATCATTCCCAGTTTCCAATTCTTCTGCTTTCAACATCCCAACCAATTGATCAAACTTCATGTCATCGGTGTTTATGGCCATCTTCAGAACACCTTTGTGAGCATGATATTTTGGAGGTAAGCACCTGAGGAGCTTCTTGAACAGCTTTTTCTCCTTATATTTCTTACCAAGAACAACTGCTTCATTTGGGATAGAGCTTAGTTTGGTAGCAAAACTGGTAATCGACTCATCATTGTCCACTTTAAGTTCTCGAAACAAGAGGCAACATGATCTATCCTTGTCCTTCGTACATTGCTATCCCCTTCAAAGTGTGTGACCAGTGTGTCCCACGCATCTTTAGCAGCTTCACATCCCTGGATGAGTTCAAATTGTTCAAGATCAACAGCCATGAATATGGCAGAGATAGCTTTGGAGTTATACTTGAAGCTGACTTTTCTGCTTCAGTCCATTTATAAATCGGTTTAGTTATCACTTTCTGATTTTCATCGAGCGTTGTAGGCTCTTTCCAACCATGAACAACATCTGTCCATGCTTCTAATCACATGTCTCATACGAGCTTTCTAATGTCCAAAACTTCCTTCATCAAGCAGTATGGGCTTCTGCACAAGAATCAATTCCTTCATTGTCTCCATCTTGTTCCTAGGATCTCAACCTGTGTGTGCTTTCTTTGAAAAAATCAGCGAGGTAACCCGCTCTGATACCAATTGTAAGTTCTGAAATCACAGAGACAATTGAAAAAACGAGAATATATGAGCACACACGAGATTTAACGAGGTTCAGCAATATGCCTACGTCCTCAACCCGACCCCTTTATTAAGAACCACTTAAACAATCTTACAGATCTGTTTAATCATATTTATTCGACGACAAGAACTCTTGACTCAATACTGACCAGTTCCTAATCTACCATGTCTCACGCACACCAGCAGGTGTGTAACACACTCGTGTTTTACTCACCAGTGAAAACCCAAACGCTTTGTAATTCTCTCACGACCAAATCTCTGTTTTTTCTTATTCTCAGAAAGCGTAAAAGCCTAGGTTAAACCTAACCTATCTTTTTATACTTGCTTGATCTCTAAATCTTCAATTTAGAATCTTCCCTTAATCTTGATTTCCATAAATCTTTTTGTTAAGATATTCTCTTCTAATATCTTCCTTTAATCTTGATTTTCGTAAATCTTCTTGTTAAGATATTCTCTTCTAATATCTTCCTTTAGCTCCAAGTATACTCTTTAATAATTGCAACTTGGTCCCTCAAAATCTCTGACTTAACAAAAAAGACACTAAAAAGTTTGGTATTCCAGTTACTTACACAACAAAATATTTAAAATATATTTCTCCATAAATATATTAATATTTATATGATAACAAACTTATATATGACGACATATTTAATATAATAATTATAAGTTTGGATATTCGTTTGGGTTTTCTGGTTTTTGGGTAATATCCGTTAGAGTTTGGGTATCCAAACTTTTAGAAAACAGGAACCGTTGGGTATTTTATAGTTTCAGTTTAGTTTTGATTCGGAAAAATTTTCTCAGGTTCAAATTTCATATTTTGAATTTTGTGCCCACCCCAAGATTTGATCATGAGAGTGACATCAAAAGGTGCATACTTTTCAAAATTGTGACCCTCAAATGAAATATTTATCTCATCTGTTAACATATAAGATCAAATGTGAGATTCAAAGAGAAGGAAGAGCATGCATTCAAGGAATAATACCCGAAATCGCGATTCCAAATGAGTCGGGAAGCTTATATCGAATACGATTGTAGTAACTTTGCCCGCAGGGTCCATTTTCTATCACATTTAATCTTTCGGGATAAGTAAATCCTCATTTGTTTTCCCCAAAATTTAGACCTAATGGGATCTTTGATGTTGTTTTGGTCAAGCTTGGTGTATGTATCCAACAATTAGTCAAAAATTGGTTGAAAATTTTCGATAAAATCAGGTGGTCGGTGTTTTATCGCAAAATTTTTGACAAATTTCCGACTAATTGTTAGGTTAGTCAGAAATTTTCTGATTGCATATGATGGTTGGTATTTAATCAAAATATATTCGGAATATATTCAAAATTTATGGTTAATTTAAAAATCATATAATTATGAACAATTTATATTTTCTTATGTGTAATTTTTTGATCAGTTACCGATTACCATGGGTACATGATCATAAATTAGTCGCAAACCTGAAAAATGTTTTTAACTTATTTATCGACCACCTAACCATGGTAGTCGGTAATTGGTGGCTAATATTTTTTGTTATCAACCTTGTTGTGTGAACATTTGGTGAAATTGCTTGAATTCCCGCCTAGCCTCATTCCGAATTTCCGACCACTTACCCACCAATTGTGTGGTCGGAAATTTTCTTCCTATATGGTAGTGTCGTTCTTCTTCTCTACAATCACTTAACATTTCACAAAATTTCCAAACACCTCTCTTCTTCAATCCGATTCAAGGTATAATAATTGTATAAGTTTTTTATTATTATTTTATTATATAGAGACTGTAGAATTTGATTATAAATATTTAGTTGTGAATGTATATGATGAAATTAGATTTTAGATTTAGATTAGTGAAAATTGGTCGGAAAGTATTCCAAAAATTTTTTAACTAAATTTTCGACCATTTTACCGACCAATAAAATAGTATTAAAATTCGAATTATTTTCCGACTAATTTACTTTTGCGACCAAAGATTTCCGACCACTTATCATTAGTTGGAAAAGCCCATTTCCGACCAAAATGTTGATCAGAATAATTGCATAATCTTGTAGTGTGTAGAAAACATGTTTACAAGTATACAAGTATCTGACCTTTTTAAGATGTTCTTAGACTGTATGAAAAACGGTTTTAGATGTGAAAATGTCACTGTTTAAAGCAAATTGAAAAACGGTTTTAGATCTTTGCATTTCGGATATCATACTATCCAAAATTTTGACAAGAAAATACTTTCCGGAATTGACCTGAACAGCTAGAGTTTTTGTATGAGAATAATATGAATTACATGTTTTCTTCAAAATTATTTATTTGGATGGGTATGAATATGAACAAACGGTAAATAAAATGGTCAAGTGTTTAAATATCTAGATTATGGAAAACGAATGGATTTTTAAAAATCATAAATTCAATACATATTGGAGGGAAGTTTTCTTAAAAATATTCAACTATGTACGTTCTAACGTCCAAAAAGTTTTCAATAGTTATACGTAAAAATTGTCTATGAATTCTTAAATCTAGTCAAAACTATACTATCTTTGTTTCATCATAATTTTTTAAAAATATTTTCACATATGTTAAGAAAACATATTAAAATTTTGAAGTAAAATAATTATCAATATTTTTCATTAAGTCAAAAATAAATTTGAAATTTAATAATAAAATTTGTATTAAAAATCTTAATAACACTTTATTAAACAAAGAAATTCTAAAAAATACAATTAATTTGTAATGGACGGAGTAACAATTTCTTATCCAAATTATTTGTAAGTCTACATCTTTGTTCTTCCAAACCAGAATCCAATTTCATATAACTGTGTTTTTAAGGCTATAGGAATTGGTTAACATAGGGGTGAGAATTCGGTTTATCGGTTCGATTCGGTCAGTTTTTTAGGTTTTTGGTTTTTTGGTTTTTGGATATTGTGCCGAACTAAACCGAATAAAACTTTGATTCGGTTCAGTTCGGAAATTGGTTTATTCGGTTCGGTTTTTATTTTTGAAGTTCGGTTTATTCAGTTAATTTTTAGTTATTTTTTCGGTTTTTTCAGTTTTTCGGGTTTTTCGGTTTTTTCGGTTCTTTTTTTTGTTTATTCGGTTATTTTCGGTTTACCGGTTTGGTTCGGAAATTGGTTTATTCGGTTCAATTTTTTCGTTTTGAAGTTCGGTTTATTCGGTTAATTTTCAGTTAAGTTTTGGTTATTTTTTCGGTTTTTTCGGGTTTTTCGGTTTATTCAGTTCGTTTTTTTGTTTATTTGGTTATTTTCGGTTTACCAGTTCGGTTCGGAAATCGTTTTATTCGGTTCGGTTTTTGGTTTTGAAGTTTGGTTTACTCGGTTAATTTTTTGTTAAGTTTTTGGTTATTTTTTCGGGGTTTTTTGGTTTATTCAATTTGTTTTTTTTTTGTTTATTCGGTTATTTTCGCTTTACTGATTTGGTTCAGAAATTGGTTTATTCGGTTCGGTTTTTGGTTTTGAAGTTCGGTTTATTCGGTTAATTTTTGGTTAAATTTTGGTTTTTTTTGTTTTTTCGGGTTTTTTCGATTTTTTCGGTTTATTCGGTTATTTTCGGTTTACCGGTTTGGTTCGGTTTGGTTCGGTTACCAAAATTGAAATTTTTTGGGACCGTTCGGTTATTGAAACATAATTCGGTTTGGTTCGGTTTAAAAGATTTCGGTTCGGTTCAAAAAATTTGGTTCGATTTATACACCCGCCCTAGTTATACATGACAAAAAATGTAAAAAAAATTGGAAACATACAAATAAAGCTACAAAAAGATAGAATGTCCAAAGGAAAAACTTTTTGCACCCATCATGAGAACACTGAAAAGAAAACTTTTTATAAATAAAATATAAAAGAGAACTTTATAATGCAAATTTATATATATAAAAAATAACATTGTCAAAGTCAACTGAAAAGAAGTTGACTCGATCCAAAGAAGCCCCCGTTGTAAATTCCTCACAGTCAAACCAACACAACTCAATACGCATATTCCATAAAAACTCTCCAAAAGAACAAATATAAACACAAACACATATAGTTCAAAATTTTCTTCTCTGAGTTAATGTCTTAAAAAAAATTAAAAGTATGGCGACGATAAGAGTGTTATCGGCTTTAGATGTAGCAAGAATACAATGGTATCATTTCAAAGCAATAATAGTGGCCGGAATGGGACTATTCACCGACGCATATGATCTATTTTGTATATCTCCGATCATGAAAATGATCAGTCTTATTTATTATCCTAAAGAACCAATCGGAACAGCTGTTTTATCAACCTCTTATGCTATAGCTCTTCTTGGAACTGCTTTAGGTCAACTTATATTCGGTTACTTAGGTGATCGAATCGGTCGTCGTAAAGTTTATGGTGTTTGTTTATTAATAATGATATTAAGTTCATTTGGTTGTGGATTCTCGATTTGTACAACTCGTAGATCTTGTGTAATAGCAAGTCTTGGTTTCTTTAGATTTGTTCTTGGACTTGGGATCGGTGGAGATTATCCACTTTCAGCTACGATTATGTCTGAGTTTGCTAATAAAAGGACACGTGGAGCTTTTGTAGCGGCTGTTTTTTCTATGCAAGGACTTGGGATTTTGATGAGTTCTGCTGTTACTATGATTGTCTGTGTTGTCTTTAAGAATTTTGTTGCCGGAGATGGAATTATTGTTGCGGCGGGGGTTGAGAGTTTGGCTCCGGTGGATTCGGATATTGCGTGGAGGTTGATTTTGATGATTGGTGCTTTACCAGCGGCTTTGACGTTTTATTGGAGGATGCTTATGCCGGAAACCGCCAGGTTCCCTTTTTCTCTTTCTTCTATCTTTTTAATTTTAGCAATTCTTTTTTTGTTTTAAAATTTTTCCGTATAATTAAATGAAAATATTAGCATATGGCAAAAGAAATGTAACCCAATATTTAACAATTTTTTTAAATAACACTTTTTCTTTTAAGAATAGCATCGAAACATTTTTCTTTTTAAAATAGTACTAAAATAACACAAACTAAAGCTCAACTTATTAAAGTTAATCCCTAAAAAATTAAAAATTAAAACTTAAAATAATAAACTATCAATCCAAAAGTTAGTTGATAAATTTTCTTTATAAAATTTGACCGTATAATTAAATGAAAAAATTAGCGTACGACAAAAAATGTATCCATATTTAACAACTTTAAAAAAAAACACTTTTTTTTTAAAGAATATGATCAAAATATTTTTCTTCCGAAAATAATGCTATATTTATAATATAATAAAAAATTAATAGTAAAATTTAAAATATTAAACGTGTGCTTTTTGACTAAATAAATGTAATTCTATTTTTGGAAGTAAATTTCTTTTATGCTTGAAATAATTATTAATATTTTAAAAGATTATTATATGCATATTTTCCATGACTTATATTGTTTTGTCTTTTAGTTTCACCAAATTTTGTTTTTAATAAACTTAAAAATATATAGACTATATATCTTGTGTGACTTTGCTTCCTTCTTACCCCACATACAAACCTTGGAAGTTTCTTAACTATTAAAGTCTAAAATACTTCTTTCTACTACAATATTTAACGAATTCTTTTTTATTACTATATTTTTGTGATAGAAAAATACTTAAAACTTTGATCGGTAACACTTGTCACTGTTAATTGCAAACAAGATCGTTTGTCTTTTATAATCGGACAACATTCCACGACTAGACCATATATAAAATTTTCATCAAATTTCGTTTTAAGCAGTTGAGATATTTTCTATTTGCACTGTAAAGCGATGTGGCATTTAAAAAGATTTATCAGCCACATTAATAATTATCACCATTTCAAACTTGGTGTATATTAGGATAAAATCACGTATTTTTTTATAACAATAATGATATTTATGTAAATGAACATCTTGCTTGACTTTGTTTCCCATGTTCTCACCTGAACTTACTTTAAAATTTTCAGATTATAAATGAATACATATATTCACTATAATTGATGTGTTTTTAAAAATATACTTTCATTTTAAATAATATCTTTAAGATTTTATGTAAATATCTAAAATTATTTAGTATTTATGACCATTTGTATTTTACAGTATGCTTTTTGATTGGTTGAACTGATATATTTAATAATATTTTGAGTAAAATCAATTAAACTAATGTGATTTTTTTAATATGTGTACATGTACAAATCTTAAACGTTATTTACTAAACTTTGAAAAATATTTTCGTACTAAATAACGTTGAAGAAACATAAACTTATATTTCAACCTAAATTCGATCTGATTTTGATAAAAATGAGAAAAACATTAAATAATGTAAGTGTGTAATGATTAAGGTAAAGAGTGGTGACTTCGTGGTTTGTTCCTAAACTCCGAGGAAGTATAGGTTGACTTATAAAGGAGACAAATTGAACAAAAATGGTATATACCTTTTATGATAACGTATCCACATAGTATTCCCAATTTAATAGTATTATGTATAAATATATAGTTGTAGTTTTGTCTTGCTTGTATTAGTTATCCTCCCAGGTATAAGCACCAGCTAATAACACATAGTTTTTATTTCATTTTTAATGTCTCTTTCTTATCAAGTTCCCTTAGTTTACTTCATAAGAATAGGTCCATGGGGCCTTGTCTCTACCTTGTGTCCCTTCTGTATATACTATTATTATATGGCTAATTCTTTAATTTTATTTTTGTCCGTGACATCTCTCATTATTATATAGTTATCCTAATTTAATTAATAGTTTTGTGTTAAGATTGTAGTTAACCCATAAATTATTGAAATTTAAGTGTTTTGGAGATCAGGAATTTGATTCCAAAACCGCCGATCCAACAACTCAAATTCTATAGCTAAGAAAAAATGTATTTAATATGTGAGTGGTTATATTGGATTTCTGATCTAATAAAAAAAAACAATAAAGGTGATAACCACTAAATCATTTACTCTTTGTTAAATTACAAGGTCTGATTTTCGTTCTTAAGAAACATAGTAGCCGAATTAATATTCATAACCTAGTTATTAAAAAACTAATTTTATTAGTAAAAGTTTGTTACCCATATATAGCATATCTGATTGGTCATAACCATTTGGGAACTCCTTTTTATTAAATTAGTTTGTTTAGCTTATATGTTAAATATCTCATATTGAATATAATATTGTACAACTCAATTAGTTTTGAGTTACAATTCATGAGTATCTCATTTTTTGTAAATTTAATTGGATTATCATAAATAATACTCCCTAGAAAAATGATTTTTTTAGTTTTCAAAAATTTTAAAATAATACTACTCCATCTATTCATTATATATAGGGTGTTTTATATAACTATACAAAGATTATATATATATATATATATATATATATATATATCTTTTTAAAACCATGTTATTTAATGAATAACTACAAAAAATCAACCAATTAACAAAAATGTGCCTAATATCATTGGTTATAAAATGTTTAATAGCTTTAAAAGGTTCATATATAGAAACATGAGAACATTATATATTATAAAAAAAATTAAGTTTTATTAAACTTCTTATATTAATTGTGAAAAATGGAATATCTAGTTATAAATACATTACTATAGATCACTTCATATTTTCTCATGTCCTTGAACCAATAGTAATTCACGATAGTTGTCTTAAGTTTACAATCTTTTAGTAGCAATTCACAAAAAAATGCCTTAAAATCTAGAAAATTATTTTTTTTATGAAACTAGATCATCAACCTTAAACGAAGAGAGACAGATGGTATATTAGAATAAATGCTAACTAGAAACCATAACCTCTTAGATGATTTAATACCTTTTTTGGTCACAATAATTTCCAAAATATTATTTGTTTCAATATTTTCTAATTAAGTGATAATTAATTACTATAAGTTTATGAAAAATGCATGCAGATATACCGCACTGGTTGAAAACAATGCAATCCAAGCAACAAAAGACATGCAAAAAGTCATGTCTGTATCAATACTTTCTCAAATTACAGAAGATTCATCAT
Organism: Iberis pinnata; assembly: GCA_900406425.1. Classification (NCBI taxonomy): domain Eukaryota; kingdom Viridiplantae; phylum Streptophyta; class Magnoliopsida; order Brassicales; family Brassicaceae; genus Iberis; species Iberis pinnata. The sequence goes on along the minus strand of OVBE01007121.1, from coordinate 9,227 downwards.
CTGATCAAACACAACAACAACAACCACCGTCTTCCTCCTCCTACAAACTCTTCTCTCGCCGTTTCTTCACCCTCCACGGCCGTGACCTATTCGCAGCCTCCGCAAATTGGTTCCTAGTAGACGTAGTTTTCTACACAAGTAACCTCCTTCTCTCACATATCTTTAACTTCTCAAGCAAGCCACTCAAAAATTCATCAAACGTCTATGACTCAGCCTATGAAATAGCTAGACTTGCAGCTATTGTAGCTGCTTGTTCAACCATTCCTGGCTATTGGTTCACTGTGTACTTCATTGACAAAATTGGTCGAGTCAAGATTCAAATAATGGGTTTTGTCTTAATGGCTATTGTCTACTTAGTAGCTGGTATACCATATAGTTTGTATTGGTCTCAACATGATAAGTCTAATACTGGCTTTATGGTTCTTTATGGTTTGGTTTTATTCTTTAGTAACTTTGGTCCTAATACGACCACGTTTATCATTCCGGCTGAGCTTTTTCCGGCTAGGTTTAGGTCTACGTGTCATGGGATCTCTGGTGCTTTTGGTAAATTTGGTGCTATTGTTGGAACAGTTGGTTTCTTGTGGGCCACGAAACATGAGAAAGATGATGATCGTAACGTTTATTCTGACGTGAAACGCGTTAGAATCGCGTTTTTGATTCTTGGTGGCGTTTGTATTGCTGGTGTGATTGTAACCTATTTCTTTACACGTGAGACTATGGGAAGATCTTTAGAAGAGAATGAAGAGGAAGAGATTCGTTTAAGTGAATGAAATGAGTTTTATATGTAATTTTAATTGTTAATGTTTTGACCTGATTTTTTTTTGTTGGGCTTGTTGCTACTTTTCGTTTCTCAACAATTCTTATATTCAAATATAATTCATCATTAGTTGTACGTAGTTTGTTTTTAAACCTTTTATCGTTTTATATATATATATATATATATATATATATATATAATCTTCTCCAAAATTGTATGTGAAAGCATTTTTATAATATTACAATAGAAGACACAACTGAAAAAGCAAATTTTGGATAGAACATGGAGTGATCATTCTAGACAGAAACCAAATATATTGATTGATTCCGATATGACACGAAAGATTGATATGAATATTAAAGAAGATATTTAATTTAATGAACATAAATTTTCATAAGCGTACAATTAGAGATATATTTGATGGAAATTTACTCATTTATACTAAAAATATCATTTCATATTAAATAAATATATGATGAATATCTCTTTTAGAGAGAAATATATATATATATATATATATACATAACCTAAACGGTAATTGAAAGTATACCAACCAGAGCAAAGAAAGGTCGAAGTAGGTTGATGTTGGCGTCCCATCAGAGCTGACAAAGACGGCTCAACCGGTGGTCGTTGAAAAAGATCGAGTTGCTTAATGAAGTGTGACAGTCTGGAACAAGTCCACGTTTGTTAGAACACGCGAGGGTAATCTAAACTTTGATTGAATTTATGTTGAAAACTAGTTTAGCTGAAGGAGAATTCATGTATAGAATAAAGTGGTAGATCAAGACATTTAGACTTGACTATGCGTATGCAAGTGGTGTAATTGTTTCAATTTATAGTGAATTCTTATTGGACGTGGTCCTGGAGACGTAGGTTAGAAAAATCGAACCTCATGAACAAATTTTGTAACTCTTTAATTTTGTGCACTCGGTCGTTTATAATTTCTCACACTACAAGAAAACAAGGGGATTTGTGACCGAAATATCTGATGGGAAACAACCCGTCAGAAATATTGACGGAAAAAGTGACGGAAAACGTGACCGTCAATAAATTTCTGACGGATATGTACCCGTCAGAATTTCTGATTGGTTTTCTGACGGATTATTACTTACTGACGGGTAACGTCCGTCAGAAATCCGTCACAAATGCCGTCAGTAAATTTGTCTGATGTAAACTATCCGTTGTTAGCTGTTACCAACAGACATATTCGATATTTCTGACGGATTTAGCCGTCAGAAATCTGTAAGAAAATTTTCTATATAACCAAAAGACCTCCTCTCATTATTTCACACACAAATTCACAAACATAGTTATAAAATGTCTACTCATCCTTATTTTCGATCATGGATGGATGGCGAGAGGATGAATCCAGAGACAAATCTTTTGAATGAGGAATATGCGAATGGTGTGATGGAATATATGGAATTAGCATGTCGAAAACCTCGGGGAAAAAACAACAGTCGTAAGTTAACATGTCCATGTTCTTTATGTCGGAATAATCATCATGTTAGGATATACATAGTATGGAATCACTTGTAGATGAATGGTTTTTTTCCGAGTTATAAGGTTTGGTACTTACATGGAGAACGACTTGATATTGTTGCTAGTAGTAGCGGTAGAATTTTAGTGACAGATAGGATAGAGGAACCTAGAACGGAATTAGATGTTGGGGCACCTAGAATGGAATTAGATGTTGGGGCAGCTACGATTCAGATGGTTAATANTTATGTCGGAATAATCATCATGTTAGGATATACATAGTATGGAATCACTTGTAGATGAATGGTTTTTTTCCGAGTTATAAGGTTTGGTACTTACATGGAGAACGACTTGATATTGTTGCTAGTAGTAGCGGTAGAATTTTAGTGACAGATAGGATAGAGGAACCTAGAACGGAATTAGATGTTGGGGCACCTAGAATGGAATTAGATGTTGGGGCAGCTACGATTCAGATGGTTAATAATGTTTATAGAGAAAACATAGAGATGGCTCAGGTTTCTTATGAAGAACCAAACTTAGAAGCACAACAGTTTTTTGATATATTAGATGCATCGAATCAACCATTATATAGTGGATGTAGAGATGTTCATTCGCCTTTATTATCTGCTAGTAGGTTGATGGGTATAAAGATGGATTATAACTTGCCTGAGGATGCAGTTGACGCAATTCTGAAGATGATGAGGGATATCTTGCCAAAGGATAACAATGCTCCAGGATCATATTACGAGATACAAAAACTTGTGTCGGGACTTGGATTGCCTTACCAGGTTATAGACGTGTGCATCGACAACTGTATGATTTATTGGAGACGTGATGATACCCGGACTTGATGTCAATACTGTCAAAAACCAAGGTATAAAGATACAGGCGGTAGAGTTTTAGTACCATACAAGAGTATGTGGTATTTGCCACTAACAGATAGGTTGAAGAGGTTGTATCAATCTGCGAGAACATCTGCTACAATGAGATGGCATGCGGAGCATAGATTTGATGGAGAGATTACACATCCTTCTGATGCAGAAACTTGGCGTTATTTTCAGGCTACATATTCAGATTTTGCATGCGAGACACGAAATGTCTATCTCGGATTAAGTACATATGATTTCAGCCCATTTGGGAAGCATGGTAGACAGTATTCTCTATGGCCGATCATCGTCANAGATGTTATGGGAATATGGAGAACAAGCGTATGACGTGTCTTTACAACATAATTTTAAGATGTGTGCGGTTCTTATGTGGACTATAAGCGATTTCCCAGCGTATGGGATGCTATCTGGATGGACCACACATGGGAAACTAGCATGTCCATATTGCAACAACAACATTGATTCCTTCCAGCTGAAGAATGGACGAAAAACTTGTTGGTTTGATTGTCATAGACGGTTTTCACCCCCGACTCATCCATATCGTCGATCTACTTCATTATTCACGAAGAAGAGATGCGTTGACGGTCCACCGCCTGAATTAGATGGCAGACAACTATTAACCCAAATGGAAGATTATGGTGTTGAAATGACCAATGATGCAAACATTGGTGGGAATGGACACGTAAATGTTGAGTATGCAGGTATAAACCATAATTGGCACAAGAAAAACATATTTTGGGAGTGCTTTACTGAAAAACCAATTTGTTGAGACATTACCTAGATGTGATGCACACAGAGAAGAACTTCTTCGAAAAAATTATGAACATTGTGCTTAATGTCCAAGGGAAGACGAAAGACAATTTCAAGTCTAGGTTAGACTTGGCGGATATTTGTTCTCGTCCTCAGCTTCACATTACGGATGATGGAGTTTGTCCAATTCCTGCATTTAGATTTTCTAAGAATATAAAGACTGAGTTCTTCGACTGAATTATTCATAGGGTCAAATTCCCTGATGGATACGCATCCAATTTGAGAAATTGTATTGATATCGAAAAAGGTAAATTCATTGGCATGAAGAGCCACGATTGTCATGTAGTTATGCAACGCCTTCTCTCTTTTGCATTTGAGCATCTCCTGCCGAAAAATGTCCATGAAGCCATCGCATGTATAAATATAGTCATATATGTGTATTTTACTTATATGTTATAACTTTGTTTTACTCATTTAGTTATTTGCATCTACAGCGGTTGGGGCATTTTTCCGTGACATTAGCCGAAGAACACTTACCGCGGATGGTATTTCCACGTTACAGAGGAGTATACGAGTGATCCTTTGCGACTTAGAGAAGATTTTCCCATGGTCTTTCTTTGACGTTATGGAACATCTAACGGTTCACCTTTCACGTGAAGTATCACTTGGTGGCCCGGTTTAATATCGGTGGATGTATCCTTTTGAGAGGTACAAGTTCCACCTGAAGAAAAAGGTCAAAAATCTTAGTAGAGTCGAGGGGTCTATTGTGGCACAGAGCATCAATGAAGAAGCCGCTAATTTTGCGGAATATTACTTTCCTAGAGATGTGGCAACGAAAAGCCGTAGAACAAATCAACATGATGATGGTAGATAACTTCCTACATATTCTGCTTATGTCCCGAGTTTGTTCCCACAAATTGGGCGACTTAGCGAAAAAGGTAAGAATCGACAACATACTGCGGCTGAGTGGAAACACCTACATACGTACATCCTTAGCAATTGTGAAGATATGTTGGAATACGAAAGGTAAACATAAATAATACATTTCACTTCTGGTTCTTTTTCGTGTATATAACTTGTGTATCTAAAACCCTTGTAGGATCTACATGGCAATGGTTCGTGGTTACTTCCCGAACAAGTCCGAAGATCAAATAGAATCTCATAAACAAGAAGAGTATTACAAGTGGCTACAATTTTTTGTAAGTGATTGTTTAATTGCTAATAACAAAAACATTTTTCCACATCTTCAAAAATTTTATAAATTTTTATATGTTTACATATTCAAGAGGAAACATCTACCGGGAAAATTTTTCCCACCTGGTTGCTTGAAATTGCTAGAGGTCTGAACAACATTGTTACGTTGTATCCAAGATAGTGAACTAGAGGATTTGCATTCAAGGTTTATGAATTAGATAGGGAGATGACAACATTAGACCATGACATTTCATCTACTTCCGGAGATGTTGTGTACTATGAAATTCTTCGAGAGATATTGGAGGTCCGATACTCAGGGATGTTGAACATGTGATGTGTTGTCTTCATGTGTAATTTGTATGATCCAACTGATGGTCGAGGTGTCAAAGTAGACAAGTTTGGTGTAACTTCGATAAACTTGCGCAGGAAACTTGGGAAATATGACCCTTTCATTCTTGCTTCACAAGCAGATCATGTACATGTATCTTACATTAGGTACCCACACATGTCAGCTATGAACGATCCTTGGATAACAGCGACACAAATCAATCCTAGAAGAATGATAGAAGGCGTTTATGACCATGAACCACTCAGCCAATCTGAAATTGTTCACTAGCTGAGATTCAACCTTCTATGGACGTAAATCTTGTGGTTGACTTCACATTGTTCGGTGATTTAGACGTTGTTATACATGACGTGGACGAGGAGTCTGGCGACGAATTTCAGGATGACACAGATTCATCTCCTTCAGATTATTCGTCATCCTCATAGTAGTTTATAATTTTCTCTTTGTTTTTTATCTATGTTATTGTTATTCATTTTATTTTAATTTACCTAATTTCCGATGGAATTTCTGACGAATATAGGGTTTTTCGTCATAAATTCCGTCAGAAAGTTCATTTTTAATTTTTAAAAATATTTACCGAATTTCTGGCGAAATTTCTGACGGATATAGGGTTATCCGTCAGAAAATCCGTCCGAAAGTTCGTATCTAAGGCTTGGGGTTAGAAACCATTCGTTTGAAGTTTGGGTCTGAAACCATAAACCCTATTCATGAATAAATTCATAAAGTTGTATATTTATACACAATTCCAATCAAAGATTCTAACATTTGTTTACGAAACTACATAAACAAACATTTTTAATATTTGAAAGTGTTTGTGAACTTACATTATCATAAACCGTAACTTCAAAATAATGAAAGTTCAAAACATGGACATTGTTATTGTGTTAAGTTAGTACTACATTATGATCACAAATGTGTTACCATTTGAACAAAGTTAGAACCCTAATCACAACTACAAAAAATTCAAACCCTAAACAATTCCCTAAACTCTATATTCATATTTTTGACGGTTTTTCTGACGAATATTATGCAGATCGTCAAAAAATCCGTCAGAAATTACAAAGAACATATGTTCATATTTCTGACGGGTTTTTTGATGGCCTACATAATATTCGTCAGAAAACCCGTCAGAAATATGAATATGCATTTCTTACGGGTTTTTTCCATCAAAAACTAATTCCATCAGAAAACCCATCAGATATTTCTGACGGATCTAGGTTTTTGCCGAGTTTCAGATTTCCAAAAATTTCGTAAGCACGCAAAATTCAATTTTTTTTATTTCTGACGGGAAAGTGACGGATTTGCCCACCAAAAATCGGAATATAACCCAAAAAAATCAGACTCTTCTTCATTTTGCACGTGAAAAAATGGAGAAAAGCTTCAAATCCTCTCAATTCTGGCCACAAACCACCGATCCAATGCTCAATCCAAACTCCGTGTAAGTATATTAGGTAGATTTAAGTGTTCTTTTGAAGTTTTTATTTGATTTAAACGGTTAGTTTAGAAGATTTGAGTAGTTTAGAGATTTGAATCGTTTTTGGAAATGTTAGAGATTTTGATATGAACATGTGTTTTGTTATATTTAGAAATTTTTAGGGTTTAATGGTATGTGTTTTATGAAATTTAGAAAAGTTTGGGATTTAGGGTTTGTGAAATTTAGGAAAGTTAAGGGTTTAGGGTTTTGTGAAATTTAGAAAAGTTAAGGGTTTAGGGTTTTGTGAAATTTTAGAAATGTTTAGGGTTTAGGGTTTTGTGAAATTTAGAAATTTTTAAGGTTTAGGGTTTTGTGAAATTTAGAAATATATATGGTTTAGGGTTTAGGGTTTAGGGTTTTGTGAAATTTAGAAATGTTTGTGGTTTAGGGTTTAAGAATGTTTAAGGTTTAATGTTACATGTTTTGTGAAATTTACAAATGTTTAGGGTTTAGGGTTTTGTGAAATTTAGAAATGTTTAGGGTTTAGGGTTATAATTATAAAAATTTAGATATTTAAATTAATATTTATAAAAAAAAATTATATATTTAAAAACATAATTATGATATTTATAAAACTTAGATATAGAATACTATAAGTATAAAAATAATATACGAATATACAAAATTTTGAAAATTTATTTAACTTTTACACTAATAACAAATTTGAATGACCGTAATTCTAGTATTTACGGTTATTTCACATATCAGGATGAAACTTTCCACGATACCAGGGATTCGAGGGGAAGGAACGTCCTCTAGAGTCCCGACTGATGATTCTGAATTTTCATGGATTTTACATATCAATTAGCATCTGTTCTGAGGTCTAAAAGCGTGCATACATCACATTTATGGTTGATTTCACTAAGTTTAGGATTTTTAGGACTTCTGCATTAGAATTTGCATATGTATGCATTTTGGAGACTTTTCAGGACTTTCAGGAGTTTTCGGGAAGGATTTGTGAGATTTTAGAAAAGCAGCACTTAACGTTGAATGGAGCAGCACTCAGCACGGAATGGACTGGATTTACCTCAGAACCAAGGCAGGATCGATCCCAACACTATGTAGGATCGATCTCAGGCACTTCTGCGTCGAAGCAAGATCGATCCCAACTCAACACCTTCAGGATCGATCCCAACACTTACCAGATCTATCCCGACACTTACCAGATCGATCCCACATCCACTTCAGATCGATCTCAGCCTTTATGTGGATCGATCCCCCTCTCTCTCTTTCAACGTTTTTGGTAAAGTCTCAAAAGAAGCTAAGGAAGTACACGAAGTTGAAGCAGGACTAAGAAGGAAACAGATGATCTCGATCCCACCAAGGTCTGGATCAATCTCGGGCACTCAATTCCGGGATCGATCCCAACCTCAGTCGCACTTTGGACGCATCTCAGCTAGATCGATCCCAAGCAAGCATCTTCTGCCCGGATCGATCGTGCACTCACCAACTCGAAGACAAACACGTTCCGACCCGACCAACTCAAATCCGGATACCACCTCAATCAAGGCCCAAGATCCAAGACAATGATTAGCATTTTGTCTTTAGTGCGAATTAGGGCTATTCTCTGAACACTATAAAAGCCCTAATTCACCCCCATTTGCACAAGTTTTAGTATTTCTTTCCTTTTTAGGTTTTTTCTTAGGTTTTCATTTCTTTAGTTTGTTCTTCATGTTCTTGGTGTAAAAACCAGATTTCTTTGAGTTCTAAGTTAATCTACTGTTTTTGCTTTGATTTCTTGCTTAGCTTTAGGTTGTTATNTCATGTTCTTGGTGTAAAAACCAGATTTCTTTCAAGCTTTAAGTTAATCTACTGTTTTTCCTTTGATTTCTTGCTTAGCTTTAGGTTGTTATTTAGTTTGTGCATCTCTATTTTCGTTTTAAGCCTTAACCTTTTGTTTTAGTTTAATGTTTCATTGTTGTTTTTCATTTCTGGGTTTGTGTTCTTGCTGTTCTTCTTAGATCTGCATGTTTAGGTTTGAAGTTATGTTTGCTATTTCATCTGCTTCTACTCCCATGAGCAGTGAGTAGTCATCCAAGTTCCTGAGGATGGGGGTAGATTAGGGTTGATGTTCTGGGTTTGCTTGGGTACCTAAGTTGATTTTTTTAGATCCTTTATGTTCATCCTCAGCTTAATGCTGATTATACTCCTAGCCGGAAGGGACAGAGACCCGCCGTTAGGCCCTACAACACCGGAAGGTGAGTCATTGGAGGTGACCGGACCGAGGGGGTTTCAGAGTTTCGTTTCCCCTTCTCTATGAATAAATGTGGGAAACGAGTTAGGTAGAGTAGTAGTGGTTAATGCCTGCTAGGTAGTCACCGTCTATGACGGCAGTTGAGT
>OVBE01007120.1:0-18884 GCA_900406425.1 Iberis pinnata | reverse complement strand
AAGAAGAGATGGTGGGAAGAAGCAAAGATGTTCCCCAAACAGCAATTATTAGTGAGAAAGGAAACCACTATGTAGTAAGAAGACTCTTTCAAACCTCATCTGACTCAAGCGGTATAGTAAGCGAGGACGATTTTTTGGACCATTTCAGTCGGGTCATTCCTTGATGGGTCACAAACGATGAGGAGGGTGAGAACATGTTTTTTCCTAACATAAATGATCCAGCACTGTTTAATCGGGATGCTCCTCCGGTTTTCAACGATAATTACACAGAAGGTACAACTTTACTTTTATGATACTTTGTATATCAGATTTGGTAGACAACTTATTTGAAGATTGATGTTCTAGGTAAGAGTTTGAAATACCTGTATTTGAAATGTGAAGGTGTAGATGGAGCTCTGTTTGACCTCGACTATGAGGGAGACAAGATATTTGTTGGCCGTGTGTTTAAAAACAAACTCGATTGCAAGATTAAAATTGCAATCAACGCTATCAACCAAACGTGTAACTTTAAAATAGCACGGTCTTTATCCGATTGCATGGTCCTAAAATGCACCTCGTTTGTATATCCATGGTGCATATACGCCGCGAGAGTGGACAAATCTGACAATTTTCAAATCAGATCAGCGACATTGGAGCATTGTTGTACAATAGTCGAGCGGAGAAACTATCATAAATTGGATACAACCCAAGTCATTGCTGAACTGGTTGCCAAGCATTACTTATGCATAAAGAAGGGTCCTAATCCTTATGGATTGAGAAAAATTATGCTTGATTAATTCCATGTCAATGTTTCATACTGAAAAGCTTGGAGAATTTGCGATGGACAGGTCACTAGGCTCAGTTGGTGGAAGCTATGCTATTATGCCGAATTACATGGTGTTGTTAGAGCATATGAATGATGGTAGCAAACGTTACATGAAACTTATAACAGAAAGTGATGGGACAACGCGTTTCAAGTACAATTTCATTGCCCTAGGTGCTTTTGTGAAGGGTTTTGGTCATCTTAGGAAGATGGTTGTCGTACATGGAACATCTTTAAAGGCTAGGTATGGTGGTACGCTGCTGACCGCAGTTGGTCAGGATTGTAATTTTCAAGTGTTTCCTTTGGCGTATGGCATCATTGATAGTGAGAACGATGATTCTTGGGAATGGTTTTTTTAACGGATTGAAAACCTTTGTATGTGATTCCTCTGATTTGGTTATTGTATCAGACAGGCATGCAAGCATATACGCTGGGCTTAAGAAGGTATTGTAACACAAAGCACAGAGAAGGGTAGTTAATATACAAGGTCGATATACACTTTACTGAACTTAATTAATCTTTTCTATTGTTGTAGGTGTACACAAGGGAGAGACATGCGTGCTGCATTGTTCATTTGTACCGCAATGTGAAGACCAACTTTAAGTCTAAAACTCTTGGTTATCTAATGATGCAAACTGCGAGGTCATACACAGTCAATGATTTCAACATCAAATTCCTGGAAATACAGAATACCAACCCTCTTTGCGTTGCGTACCTACTCGATATTGGTACGTTATATGGGAAAATAATTAATAAAGCAGTAGTAGTAATCTTGGTTACGGTGGATTTGTACAGGTTTCCCTCATTGGACATGTTCTCATTTTCAATGGAGACGGTATAACATAATGGATTCACACATTGCCGAGTCATGGAACAATGTCTTGAAGGAAGCAAGAGATTACCCATTGATGACAATGCTTGAATACATCAGGAGTCAGATTATGACATGGTTTGCTATTAGGTGTGAAGCAGCGAAGCAAACCGAAGGTGACTATTTTCTATCGCCACAGCTACGAAAGAGGGTTGAATGCAACTATGAGGAGGAAATGAAAATGGTTGTAAAATCTATTTGTCCAACATAGTACGAGGTGACAACCCAAAAAGGTGGAACCTACCTTGTTAATTTCGAGGATGGATCTTGTAGTTGCAGAGAGTTTCAATTGATTGGAATTCCATGCTCGCATGCACTCACAACTGCATCAAGAGGAGTACAAGGTAAGTTATAACCTAGTGCTGAACTTTTAATGGACGATGAATAGGTCAATTACAAGTGATTGTTTATTTACTATTGGCAGGGTGTTGGAAAAAGGAAGTGCAGCCGTTGCCATGGAAAATGACTTAATAAGGCAAGCTGTCGTAATCAAATTTAGGGGGTTTAGTTGTATCACGTTTTGGTGAAGGTAACTTTTTGGTGTACTGGAATAATTTATGGAAGAGGTGGAGAAAGTTTTTTGGGGCATTCGAACAAAAGGGCGTAGCTGTTGAAGGTTCTCATGTGCTGTATGTATAAAAATAAGTCCAGCTGTTGAAGTGGTTTGTATACCGATATCAGTAATCGGTATATCGTGTTTAATAACTATTTTTTGTAAGGAACTCAAAACCAACTACAGTCGATGTATTAACAGTATTTAAAAGGCTAGTTGTTCGAATATTGTAAGCCAGATGGACTTTTTAATCTATGTTGTCAAATATTTTAGTTTATGTTGTTAAGCAAAGTAGGCGTAGCCAAAGTAATTGGCACCTAAAATGAAATAACTTTAGAACATGTTTTAAAAAATCAAAGTTAGGAAGAGTATGTTTTGAGAGAGGACTAAATAAAGAAGTTGTTCAATTTTGAGTTCTTCATATTAAGTTAAATCAGAGGATTGGTTGAGGAGGGTCCTTAACAAGCGCATGGAAACATTCCATCCCATAGTTCATTGTGGCCACTTTGAGATATTTCTTTCCTAACAATGACGATTTGTCTATATGGTCAAGGAAATGCTGTTCCATGAGGACGAGATCTGCTACACCAAAAAGAGCTGAGAAAGAAGACCAATTACAATGTGAATCTGTACAATAGTAATAAAAGGTAAACATAGAAGTGTTAGTAAAGAACAAACTTGTGTCTTTAACAACGACTTCTAATTCATTCTTGTCAATCTAAAACGGCTCCAAACCAATTTCTCCAACTTCAGGGATCACCCGTTGCCATTTTATAAAAAAAGGCAATAGTGTTGACATAAATTGTCATTTGTGCTCCACCTCTTCTTTTGAAAGCTTTGTATGATTACAATCTAGAACTTCGATTGACATTTGATTGAGGTCAATTGCAAGACCAAGCCAGTGTTTGATTTGAATGGGGATGGCACAATATATAATGTCCACGGACGAGAACCACTTCGGACGCTTTAAAATTGGCAGAGTTGAAGCAACTGAGAACCGGAACTTGTCTTTGTCAATAGTTCATTGGAAATATCCCCATTGATTCGCATCTCTTGCAACCAACTTGTAGGCAGAAAATCATACCTGCAATTGCTTATCTTGTCTCTCCTACGCTAGACGTAAAGGAGAACAACATCCATCACCTACATAGAAGAGAATAAGTAAGTAGTTAGAAAACCAATATACTAACTACCGAGTAGTTTGTATATTGGTGTATGCAATGTGTTCTACTGACAATCAATTACGAGATGCTTCACTTACGTTGGGTAGCCATACTTCATTTGGTTTGAATATAGAAAAAAGCATGTTCTCAATGGGGAGATTAGCAGCAACTTGATAAAACCTATTCAGAATAAGATCATTGTTACCATATACAACAATAACATAAACGTTGAAGATGGTATAGAGTAGTAACCTGTTTTTCTCTAGAAGCAACTGGAAGTATTGGCATTTTTTGGTTGGTGGGTCGTCAAATTCCCTGAACTCCATATTGAGAGGGGAGAGAGTAACCTCCCACAGATCCTCTTCCTCGACTATTGGCGAGATGACAGTTTTTTTGGGCCATCATGGTTGAAATTTCTCAATCTTTATCGGGTTCGGCTTAGCAGAAAGGTTTTGATTAATCATGGTACTTCTTCTAACTACTTCTTGAACTTCTTTTTTTTCATCAGCCTTACTCCTCTTTGTAGGACGAGAATCTAAATAATTCTGATCCTTGGATTTTTTTTTCGACATCCTCCGTTCTTCTCCTCACCTTCTGGCGAATGTTAGACAAATTTTCATGTTCTTCTTCTCCATCACCTCTTGAAGGTTGGCGAACTTTCTTTGCCTAAGAAAAACCGACAATAGAGTAGTCAATATATAGGTAGGAATATACAGTGAACTATATACAATAAACTAAGTCAAGGCAACATGTTAAACCTATATGATAATATTGGTAGTTAGTGATGTCCAGATCCATTCACTACTCAAAATGGACCGGACACCAAAATACCTTTGAGACGACAACAAAAGACAGTAAATGTAAGTTGTTTGATAAACCCATATAAATATCTGGCTCAAATGTGCTTTCAACATACGAGAGCGGACAAAACTAAGAGGTATGAGTTTGAACAAAACTGAAGAAATATGGAAGCTAGTAATCACGATGTTAGTACAAATGGAAGATTACCTTTAGTGATGCTTCAGCTGTAACTCCCCCTGCAGTTTTTGTTTTAATATTACCTGGAATTGGAGGGTTGGTTGTGGTTTCATTGGTTTCCTAAACCAAAGATGGAAGAACCGTCTCCATCCCCTCATGACACTGGCTTCCTGTAGTATTCAGTGGGAATGATTGAGGATAAACTTCTCCGAAGGGTGGTGAAACATTAGGACCTCGACCTTTGCAGTGTGTTCCATGATCAGGTTGAGCAGGCAGACTTTCGCCTGCATATAGGGGAGATAAATACGCTGTTATATAGGTAGTTTCAGTATACAAACTACAAAAATTGACTGAGTAGTATGACTATCAGTAAATCTGAGGATATGTTAAAGAGAAACCTGGGACATTAGACTGCGGGTTTTGGGCAGCATCTCCTTGCGATAAATGAAGAGAGAAAGAAGAAGGTTGTATGTCTTGCAGTTTTGTTGTGACATTGGCAGTACAACGAGTATGAGAACCTGCTGAAAGAAATATAAAGAATACACATATCTGTTAAACCATTTAGGGAAGGGTGATTGTTTGAGCTTTTAACTATCACCTGTAGTTTCATTTTCTTTCCTTATTGGGGATCTTTGATTACCCACCCCATCTAGAGGATCCATCCATTTCTTCAACAACAACGTCCTCAAAGCTTGTCTCGGGAGGGTTATCGCGAACGACATTACAAATGATATCGTCAGCCTCATCATCTGATACCAATCTGGTCTTGCCTCTGCGTTCGAGTGACTTAGAATCATTTCCTTCTTCATCTTTAAACAAAAGTTTGTTAGTATTGGACAACATAAACACTGCATGGCAAACAAATTGTGTAATTAATATGCGTAATTACCAGAGGTAGGGTTCTATCCGAGAGAGTCATCATCTCCGTGTTTATGAGTGGGATAAACGTCTTTCAAATTAGTGAACAACTTCTCAATCCTTCCTTCGATATGGGTGATAATACTTCTAGTGTAGCCTTTAAAAAGTGGTATGTTCTACTCTTGAATGAGTGCCACGACCTTACGGACAAATAAGTCTTCATCAAAAGGCGCAGCTGGTTTCTCATGAGAAAATGGTTTGGGACTGGATGAGGTGTCATCCGGGCCTTTCTCACGGTCATCAACGTCATCACTTTTGCTACCTTCCTCATTGTCATCTCTCTGTGCTTGACGTTGCCTTTCTTGTTCTTCAATTACGTCTATAGCACGCACACCACCAATCCAAGAATTGATTCGAATGGGAAATCATCTTCTATTAATGTTACAAGGTAGTCAACAACACCATCAGGTTTATCAGCATCGAGTTGAATATCCTCTACTAAGTGTGGTGCTTCTTTACTGAGAAATGAAATCATTGGAACCTGTGTAATAATCATGTACGAGAATCATAACATATTAGACTGTTTCGTTAGGTGGAGTACCGAGTATGCTATAGTAGTCTGACTATTATAAGAAATGATACTTCACAAACATCGTCCAACGACCTGAATGCTTTGTTGTTCAAGTGCAGACTCATTTGATTTATATAGGAAACAATCTCTTCAATAGATGCACCTCTTTGAAGCATGGACTAAAGAATAGAATTTTGAACAATTGAAAGACAACATGCAACTGTCACCATAATTATCGCATGGGCAAATCCTTGTATAGAGGTGGTCGGTTGTGTGTAGCTGATAGGGTCTTTCGACTTCGTGCTCTCTACAGTTAGATAAAATTATTCCCTTCCCCATGGGTACTTCATAAAATCTTCCAGGTCTAGCAAGTGGTGAACCCTCTCTTTAGTTATCTGGGTGTTGTTCGATATTAGGCAGAGTATACCATCAACAAGAAGCAGAAGGGCTAGACGCAGCCTTGTTTCTTGATCCTTGTAGTTGTTCCCCTCTATCAGTTTTCAGTGTATCCAAGAAGCTGTGGGTTTCTTTTCACCGTCAAAGAGCTTGAGCCAAACACTGTCAAGACTGTTACTGGCTTTACCCTTGCCCTTTTTTAGTTTCAGGAGGAATAATTTCTTAGCCTCTTCATCCTCGTAAGTGAAATTCAAGCCAATCACAACATCAAATTCTTGAATACCATATCTTATAGGTTTCCCAACAAAAACCCACCAAAGCTCATTCTCCTTCTTTGTAACCGCCTCGATAAAAAGTAATGTATAAATACGAGGGATAACTCGTGATTCTCCATTTGTAAAATCATCTTGAACTGGGAATTCATTAGGAATTCCAAATCTTATGGATCTAAAACCTGCTTTATATGTTGCACTGCACGTAGATTGAAATACTTATTGACCCTGGCTCTTCCACCAGGTTCATGATTTAATTCAAAAAGACGGGAAGGAAGGTCGTGCCCTGTATCTTCATCCATGTAGACACTGTAATGCGAATGACGCAGGAAGTTAATACTCAGATTATTGCATCAAGTAGTCAATATATTGGAAGCAGAGAAAACAACTGATATGTGTACGCATTGAGGGAAGAACATAACAATGACAAAGTTTCTAAACACCATACCCTATAAATATGATGGAACGGAACTAAATGTGTTTATAGACGAATATGCAGACATGCAACTGATAGGAAAACAAGATAATGTTATAATTTGGTATGCATTATAAGAATTGGAGTGATTCTGATAATCTGAGAGTAAATCCCCAAATGATAAAAGGTTGAGAAGAAGCAGTATGAAAGAAGACAAGTTAGTGCAGAAGAACAATTACTGTCTTGTTCTATATGCAAATCTTGAACAAATTTCGGAGATTAAAATCAGTTCACTGAAATTTACATAACTGTTAATAAAATCTTCCTTCCTTAATAAACCCTAAATGTGAGGTATGTGACTTGGGTTGATATTTGCAGGAATCTTGCGGATTTTCCCGAGTGTAACTGTTCACTTGCCGTTCTGTATGATTAATAGATTGACAAAACTTGAAATGAGGAGGTCGGATTCAATTAGATTTAAATTGTTGCAGTTGAGAAATGTAAGAGGAGGAAATTATCTCGACGGTTGAGGCTTTTCTCCGTAAATTTGCAGGAAAGAGAAGACGAAGTGGTGGGTTGAATATTGATAAAGTAATTTATTCTTCTGAAAAGTAAGTCTAAGTCTACTCAATTAGTGTAAATGTTCATGCAGTAGGGGTTTTATCGCATATATTATATAATACCGATGGAGAGAGAGAGTGGTAGAATAGACGTAGATGACAATTACCTAATATTAGACTATGTTTTGTATATTCCTTACAATTTCCCAAGTTTTATAGTAAACACTAAAAAACACTTAACAATACTTCCATGTTACTTTTTACATCTTTTGTATAATGTAGACATGAATTCGAAACTCATCATGAATTTCTCTATATCCTTCTTGACTTCCGAGTATTGTACATATTCAGGAAGCCCTTATGAAATTGGTGTTTGGTCTTCCTGAATTAGGAGTTAGTCCAATTTAATTTATTCCAATACGTTTTGAATAAAAATGTAGGAAATATTATATCTTTAGGTTGTTTTCTTTTTTCTTAAATGTTATTGGAGACCAAAAAAAATGTTATGAAAAAAATTAGAAACCAACTCATAAAACCATTTCTTAAATAAGTTTTTTCTTTGCGTCAAATCGATACAGAAAGTACAAATACAAATTTAGTTAAAGAACATGTGCTATTTGATACGCAAACATGAAACAACAACAGTAAATTCAATCTCTCTCTTAACATTTCGTGGGAATGAGAGTTTTGGTTGGCTACCATTAATCCACAAGCTTCCACCTGCAATTTCAAACAAGAAACATCAATACATATTTCAAGATTCTAAAAACTTGAATCTTTAACCTCATAAAGAGAAGCTAGATCATTTTTTTTTTTTTTGTAAAACAAACCTTGGCAACATTGTTGATAGATCTCTTCATTGATCTATTGTAGAGGAACATTGATTAGAGCAAATATAGAGAGTAACTCCGTCCTTGGAAATCTTGAGAATGGAAGAGAGCTTGCATCGGGAGTTACACACATAGCAAATTGGTCTACAAATAGAGGTGTTTGATACAACTTCTTTATTAAAGAATGTAGATGAACCTGGCATTATATATGAGTAGCTTCCCACAATACATGATATATGCATTATGACTCCACAATCATTACATGTATAGAACCATCCCTTTTGTTTCACTTTTGTTTCACATGCTTCGCACCAATACGCATTGCTTTCTCCATAAGATAAGAAGAGAGGATGATCATCATACCTATGTCTTGTAACCTTTTCAGGTAACATAGCACACTTGAAGCACAAACTAAAGTTACACTCATCATAATCACAACTTAGTTTCCCACTTGAATCACATCCATTACAACTCATGGAAGAATCTTTGGAGTAATATAAAGGATGTTCATGGCTTTTATGCTCAAATGGTTCTGATATTGAACCGCAACGTATATCTAGAGTTAAGTTACCAGATTCATACCTGAAACCGTTGAACCATTCTTCACATAAATTACAAAAAAAGAAAGTGTAGTAATTAGCAAATCCGGATAGTTCGAATGGTTGGTTGTGGCACACATGTCGTTTTTTATATGGAAGGTTTGCATATTTTTTGTGGAGGATAAAATCACGCCTCTTGCAAATGTAGAACGTTTCTGAACTAACCTGGAAGACACAACCATTACAAACTATACTTTCGTGACGATTCCGACCATCCTTGATGATTTTCAAGTTATGCTTATGGAAAATATGTTTTATAGTTTCACCATCAATCACTTCGAATGGCGCAATTTCCTCTTCTTCTGGTGTCCCTTCTAGTTCGATCATGTCCCAAACATCTTTTCTCGTTGCACATTTTGAATGAACAACATAGCTAGGACATTTGGAGCAAATATAACCTCCATAGAATCCATCCACTTTCTTACGACAAACTCCACATTTCTTCCACTCTCCTTTTCCAAGTCGAGGGATGTAAGATATACGATGATCATGACGATTGATGTTTATGACTCGTGGTAAATCAATACATTCTCGATGAATCATGAAATTGCATTCAAGACAAAAATAAGGACTTCGGTCGCCTTGAGTCCCACAAGCATTGCAAGTGAAGTCGATACGTCTTGGAACAATATGACATTGATGCTCATGAGTTGTCAAGCTTAAAACGACAAGAGGTGGTGGATTCTTCATACAACCTCTACATATGCTAAAGTTACAAAAATCACAATGATAAAACCGCGAATGTAACTCATCAAATGCCTCCCCGCAAAGGATGCATTTCTTATCCGCATAATCAGGAACTACTTGACATTTAAGTGACTTGAGTTGGTGTTGAGGGTGAGCAGTGTGGTATGCTTCTAGTTCAAGACCAACACAATCAAGACTGATGAAGAGATCACACTCATGACGTGTATAATAATGTTTCCAGCTTTTATGTTGATGGCCACAACCTTTGCAATCTCTTAGAGTTTCACTGGCATCATGAGAGAGTTTTAGTGGATGTTCATGTAAATAGGAGTTTTCAGGAAGAACAAGTGGGGTTGGTCTCTTTGCACAAATCATATCTATCTGAAAGTCACATATTGAACAAGAATAACCAACAGTGAAACTTTCTCCACAGAAACTACAATAAGATATTTTCTCAGATAAGAGAATGAGTTTGAGAGGATGGTAAGGATGGTAAGGATGGTTGATTTCTTGTAAGGGTTTGGAACATTCTTTATGGAACACAATATCACAACCTGGCTCATTGCAACGGTAACCTCCATAGATGTAATTGCAACCATCTTGGTCAGATGAGTAGCATCCTTCACACTTACTCAAATCAAAACGATTAAAAGGTATCAAAGGATGCTCGTGAAATGGTAACTCTTTCTCAACACGGATTAGTTCTTCTTCCATGATTCTGTTATATGAAGAGATTAGTTCTTCCATGGTGATGTTTGTTTACTTCCCCCAAAGTTCTTCTCTTCTAAGAGAAATTGGTTATTTTATTATTTGATGAATTTTCAAAGTGATTATCTTATCTTATTGAGATCGAGACCATAGGTCTTGGCTCCAAGTGGTCAATGTCCTGGCCAATAATAATTAATGAACGAATTAAAAATATGGCAGTGATTCTTTTTCTTTTTGTGAGATGAGTTTTCTTTGCATTAAATAGAATAGAATTGTATAGATACAATGGTTTGAAGTATGGAAAGATAATGTTTGTGGAAAAGAATAGTTTGAACAACAAGTTGGGCTTTAGCTTGGGAGGTAGGTGGCTGCCAATAAATCAATAAGTGAGCATTCAAAACATGACAAAAAGTCTTTGAAACCAGTTTAACTATCGTTCTGCATCTATCCATAAACTTACATGTGATTTATGACTTGTGAAGAAGACTAAACTTGGGCCATCTTGTCTTCTTCTTTTTTTTTACCTTTTCCTTCTTCTAGTTATAGATATGGTTTTTTCCCTCGGAAAATAACATATTGTCATACAAAAAAGGAAGAAAAAGACGACGCAAACTAATCTGTATGTATAAATTATTTTTATAAAAATGAATAATCATCCAAAATTAAACACATTTCAATTACATCATGGTGTTTAGTTTCTTGAAAGCTGGTCAAGTAGTACAAATGAAACTCCAAAAGAAAACGAAACCAAATATAGAACTATATATACCCGTCTCTAATCGGCTTTCAACATTATAGCCATCCCACAAAAGGTTTACATGAAAGCAAATAGTATGCTTCGTTAGCAGCCATTAAAGATGTTAATTACGTATATTGCATCACTTAGAAAATATTTTTATAGTATTTGAGTCTCATTTAGTTTTGGAGATTAACATGGGTTTATGTTTTATCAAGGGGAAAAAGATTGGATGGACAAAGTTGAGGCCTGAGGAGCTGGTGAAGTCAACCCTATATCTTACGGTTTAATTATAAAGATTAAACTTATATAAAAGTTAATGATTCTAATATAAAAGAAGACATTATAATGGACCGGTTTCGGTTAATGACATTAGAATCTGGGTGTATTGATAACCCTCCTTCTTACCTTATTAAAATAGTATGGTTAAAACCTCTGTTTTCATTTCTTTTCTTTTATCAACCGGGGCTTCTACCTCTGGTGGTAAAGGGCTCACAGCTGTGAGTTCCGCCACCCGAGTTCGAATCCCAGCCACTATCAATCAAAATTGGATGAATTTCGGCGGCCCTCCTGGATATCTTCGGCGACTGCGAACGCTTTGGGCCTAGTCGGAATCTTTCGGGGCTCCGGATACCAGGATCATCAAAAACACATCTCTTTTATTGATGTATATATACTATAAAAAACATTAATAAAATATTATTATGGTGCTCTATGTATATTATATGGTGTGGTGGTTTCTTTAAGGATGCACTTTTTCATTTATTATAAAAGAAAAAAAAAAATAAATGGAAGGTGTGAGAAACAGAAAAGAAACGTGACCGAAACAAAAAAAAAAGGAAAAGAAGCATATAAAAGAGAACTGAGAGAGGCTTTGATTCTTTATCTATAAAAAAAGAATCATAAAAGTTTAAAGGTGAGAGAAAAGAGAACATCAATTGGAATATCGAATTATACATACAAATCAAATCATGAATCAAAGTTAATTTGTCTTATGAATTGTTGAATTGATCCAAATCTAAATGATCTTGGTAATATATTTCATAATTAAAATCCATCATGGGTTCTGATTTTGGAAGATTACATCGTTTTTCTTTTGCAATTAATCAGTTGAATTTTTTTTTTGAGATTACGTAATCTGTTGAAAAGTTTGTTGCACTTTTATGGTTTTTTGTGCAATAAAATTATATTTCAACGTGATTTGAAAATTTTAAGGTTGACTTTTATGGTTATTTTTAAATCATGTTTGATTGATTAAAAAGTACTAGGTAGTGACCCGCTCGTAAACGCGGAGAAAATAATTATTTTTATTATTATATTGTTAGTGTAACTAAAAAATATTATTAATATTATATTTTGATATATCAAGTTATTAAATTTGTGTTTCATCTATTATTTTGTTGTTATTTAAAATTTTAAAAGTTTTGATTATTTTATAAAATTTAAATATATCAATTTTTTATTTGTGATTTAAAATATTATAATTAAAAATTACTATACATTTAGATTGATAAAGTTTAGAGTGAAAAGATTACCATATAAGTTATCTTCTGTTATTTAGAGTATATATTACTTTTAAATATATCTAAAATATTATCATGAATCCGTTTGTTTGGATTTATAAAGCTAAGAGTTCTAAACTATCATATTTTACTTATGAAATTTTTTGTTTTGAAATCATTTAATTATATAATTTTTTTTTATTTTAATATTATATTGTTATTTTTCTAGATATTATATAGTTGATACATATATTAGTATGTTTGGTTTCATTTTTACTTAAAATTAAGTAAAAAATGTTTTAGTTATATTATTATTGTTATTTTTTTGAAATAAATTAACAAACAATAACTTAAATTCGATTAAATATATCCAATTAAATTTGGACCAAAAATGGGTTTAAAAGCCAAAAAATATATTTATAATGTGGGTTAGAAATTTTCTATTTGACATTAATCGAAAGCCCAATTTGGCCCAATAACATTGAATTTGATCGAACCCGAAAAATCTTGATGTCGTAAACAGACAAACATTTTCCAAAAAAAGTCTGTCGTCTCTTATCTCGTTTTCTTGGTTTTTATATACGCTGAAACCACCAAATCGTTTTTCTTTCATTCGAACAATCAACTAAGGAGTTTATTTTATATTCACAGAAGATTAAAGGATTAAAGCAAGATCTGATCCGATTTTATAATTTTAAATCGATTTATAATATAAATTCTCATATTTTAATTTGTATTTACTTTTGTTTTTCTTCTGATATTTCCGGTTGAATCGAACCCGGATCTACAAATTTGGAGGAAATGAACACAAAAACACTGAAAAAGGTAAGATCGGATACTTTTTACTCATTCTTTAGTCAATATGTGATTGTTACCTATAGATTTCTAATTTTTGCATTTTTACTTGTATGCATGTGATATTTTATACCAAAATCGTGAGTTTATGAAAAAAAAACATAATCAAGGTATTTGTATTTTAAGCATAGATAATATAGATCTATTAATTTTGTTCTCGATCTAACTTTTTGAAAAAATTTAAAATACCAGATTCGGAAAATATGAAGAAATTATAAATCCAACTACGGTAAGATTAATTCTTGTTATAATTTTATATTTTCAATTTAACACACTTATAATAATATTATTATTTTTCATCAGGATATCATATGAAAATTTATCAATTCACGATTAATATATTAGGTAAATTATCCTTCATTCTCAAAATATTTTTAAAAGTTGTATATTTTTTAGTTAAACTAAAATTATCATTTTTTAAATAAAATATATATATATATATATATACATAATATACCACAATAATTTATAATAAAGCCCAATTGTATTTTCTTAAGCTCATCTAAATTAAGTATCTTATATTATTATTGAATCGAAAACTAATGATATTTTTTTATAATTATTATGTCGTGTGAGATGGATTATACGTTTTCAAGGTTATATAATTAAGATCCCAATAAATTCATCCGAAACAAATTAAATAAGGTTAGTTTCTATCATTTTGATTTTTTTAGATTGTACAAACATTAACTTAAACAAAATAAAAAAATAAAATCATATAACATACAATTAATTATAACAAATTAAATAATAAACAATCGAAATTTTTACAAAAATTTTATATACATATATTTTAAATAAACGATTTGACATATAATCACAACCAACTAATTAATTGTTTTTTTTAAAATTTTAAGACAAGACTCTTATATAAATAGAAATATTTGACATATCACAACAAACATATATAAAATAATAGAATTAAGATCACAACTAATTAATCTTAAAAAAATTTAAATAAGGTTAGTTTCTATGATTTCTATTATATATATATATATATATATATATATTTTAAAAAATTAGCATATGATAAAAATAAACGAAGTAAACTTAAACTAAATAAATTACAAATTAATTTTAACTATACTAAATGAGAACATTAAATACATATTACAAATGCATATTATAAAAAAAACTAATTTGACTTATACCAACAAACAACTTATTAATTGTTAGCTTGTAAATTTTTAAAACACAACCACATATCAAAATAGATTTGATATATCACAACAACCACATTTAAAATCATAAATTATAATTAACCACTATAAATAACAACCTCATCTATATCTAAAACAACAACACAATATTACAATATCACACACACAAACAAAAAAATAAACCAAAACATCTATCTTCTTCTATCTATCCTATTTTAAAATGAATCCGAGCAATACCATTTCCACATATGAACCGATTTAACCAACTTTACCAAATGAACCGATTCCACCAAGTTCATCCAATGAGCCGAATCCACAAAGTTATCCCAATGAACCTAGTGATGATCTATATTCGATCGGAATTAGGATAGGGAAGTTAATGGAATCTATGAAATATCATGCAGTAACGATGAAGCACCAAGCACAATGCAAAGAAGAACTCTTCAAGAACCAATTGAAAGCGGCTAAGATAGAATATGCTTTATCAATTTTAAAAAATCCAAACAGAACCAAATTTCAATATCAATGAAGAAATTCAAAGACTTCAACATGAAAAAAATCAAAGCGGATGTAGCTGTTATGTATTCCTTTGTTCTAGAAATTAATTTTCGACGTAACCATGATATTGATTTCATGGATTAATATGTATTGTTTTTTAATGTTTTCGGCTAATGCTTATTATCTCAATTAATATAAAGATTATGTGTTTATCTCTTTAAATCTAACTATTTTCTCATATTTAAAATAAATATTAATAACTTAAAATATTAACTAAAATTTATGAATGCCAAACCCAAATGCAGAACATATCTATATTATTAAATATTTACATGTAAATAACGAAACTATATTAGGTGATATAAATTACCTATATTGTCCATATGTACAAACTAACATACCATACTTAATATTAAATTTTGGTAATAATTATATGTCACTATTTTGTATTGTCGTTTGTTCGTTAAAATTATTGTCTACTTAGTTTATATAAGACATAACCGGTATTGATTTAGAGAATTTATCTTCATTCAAATTGTTGCACATGGAAGGGTTGGCTTTATACATGTTAGTTCTAATAAACTAATAATTATGACTTTATAAAACTAATAAACTAATGACAAATAGAAGATCATATAAATTACATTTCTACTTTTTTCTTAGACGATTAACATAATGCTAAAATTAATTATAGATAAGTATTTATAGAAAAATTATTAATTTGAATTCTCTGAATTTTTCTTTTTTATCATATGTGACTATTTTGTTACAAATATAATTATTTGAATAATAAATTATTGAAAACAAACCAAAACGCACAACATAAATGTAATAAAAAAGACGTTCCCATAGAAGGTTATATAAATATCCTTTCTATTAATATGTACAAAGTAACATATATTGTTTCTTTTAGTTGATGAGATATATGAAACTGTTTTGTATTGTCATATATTCTATGCAATTGTTTTGTAAATGATATAGATTGGGTATAATTAATTAGGATAAAAATTATAGATTAATAACATTAGTACATTACTTATAACATAACAACATTGACATACATAATTAGGAATTTAAAAACACATGTAAATAAAAATACTTAGAAACCACCACCAATTTGTTGAAGTGCTGAATATATCTCATCACCTCCTTCCATCGACAGCTAGAACAAACACATAAAAAACTTACTTAACAGTTTAATATACACCAATACGTATATAAAATAATTAAGAGAATAAAAATTACCGATTCAGGAATTGCCTTAGGGTTTAGACGCTTTCCGTCGTAAAGGAACCGAACCGTGTTGTATTCCATGTATTTCTTTTCACAATAAGAAGTAAGAAGTTTCTTCCATCTTGTATGAATTCCTATACGATACAAAACTTGGTTTCCTTATATAACAAAATTATTATTATACAAAAATTGGTACATTTAGTAAAATGTTTGTTTTATAACCTCTTAGTCCATGACTTTGAGAGTGATTTTCGGATTTGGTGAGGTTTCCGGACTTGGACTTCTTCTTGACACACAAGATGTAGCGGTTGTTATGGATGAACTCGTGTTGTTTTAATCTAAAACAAACTCTAAAGAACTTTCAAAACAAGTTTACACAAAAACTAATTGATGAAGCTTACACTTATGAAAGTGACACTCCTACCTATTTATCGAAGAAACAAACTAAAACTGAATGAATTTGAATTTCAAATTCGTAACTTACATGAGGTTTAAATTGAGCTTTGAAAAACTCATTCTTACACAAATATGACAATTCATTGAGTTGTCATAACCTTTTACATATTTCCAAGATTTGACACTATTTACCATTAAAAGATGTAACTTTTTTTAAAAAGTAGAGATTTTAAAATTAAATTAAATTATTGTATGTGTTTGTATGACATATATACATCTATCTTTAAATCACATTTTAAGTTAATTGTAAAAGTAAATTAAAAAATTGTATATGTTTGTATGATGTAGATTTCAAAAATATTATGTATATGTATATTAAAAAATTTATTTTTGTAATAACAATGAATTCTGGTTTTAACAATAAAAAGTATTAAAATTTAAAAATTGACACAAAAAAATAAAAATTCACTATCAACAAAAAAAACACCAATCATGTTTTTATATTGATAATAGTAGCTAGTTATGAGTTCAAAGTCTGAAATAAAACAAAAGATTAAAATAAACTTAAAAATATTTTCACCGATTGAAATGTTTAAGAATATTGTGAGTTATTCTTCTACAAGTCTCGTGACCAATTGCTTCTTCATATAAATTACCTACGAAACCTATTTTAAAATTAACACAAGATAATAATGTTAGATTAAAAATACTGATTAAAGTATATATGTATAATTTCATATAAATTACCTTTGTGACCGCATGTAATTTTTTAATATATTATTATCCTAGATTCTGAAAACCTTCTTTGTATACAACATTCATTGTCTTCGTTTACGGTTTGCCATATTTATCCACTATCAAAATCTTCAAACCCTTTTTAGAAGTAACTCTAGACAAAGCAACATATAGTTGTCCATGTGACAAAACTGGTCTAGATAGGTATATCCCAACTTCCTTTAGTGATTGTCCTTGACTTTTGTTTATAGTCATGACAAATGCAAACAATGGAAATTGTCTTCAGCGCATCTTAAACGGAAACCTAGCATCAGTGGGTGTTATTGCAACTTTCGGAATTAAAACACGATGACCTACCTTATCTCCAGTAATAACCATTGCTTCTAAAATGTGATTAGCCATCTGCGTTATCTATAACCTAGTCGCGTTGCACAAAATCCCTTTAGGATCAATATTCCTTAATAACATCACATGAGCACCTATCTTGAGACGTAAAAAATGTTGCAGCATTCCAGGAAAATTAATGCTGTTTAAAAAGTATGGAGTAAAGATAGGATTCTTAATTTCTTTCATGTCGACATGATCTATACTATCTGCACTTAAATAGACCATTTCCTCACCTGACAAAACCAAAAATTATATGAATATATATAGATATATAATTGGTATAGATATATAATGTGTTTTCAATTAGTAAACATTTGTTTATAATCTTACTTTCCATTTTGTCAAGCATTAAATTGTTTATCATACTCACATAGTCATTGGTAGGACACAATATAGCTCTTTATTGGAAAAAATTTGAATCCTTTCGCTGTTGAAATACTTTCGGATCTTCATAAATTTCTTTACTTATTACTTCTATAGGATTGCATGATTTGATTATAATAAACTCGGATGGTATATCAATAATAACTTCTCCATCATTAGGTTCTGATAGTTTTCCATCACCAACATCTAGTAGCCAATTCGAAAACTCTTCAATTTCCTTTGCTTCCTCAATGCAAAAATCTTTATTGAGAAGACGCATATTTTTTGTTAGCTTCAAAACTTTGCAATGTTTCCATAAGTGCGAAGCATTTAACGAAGACATGAAAATTTGAGGCCTTCCATCACCTGTTATAACAGGTAGAACTTGTCGAAAATCTCCTCCAAACACAACTACTTTCCCACCGAACGGCTTATTGTCTTTATTACCTATGATATCATAAAAACTCCTATCTAGAGTTTCAAAACAATGCTTACTCATCATTGGCGCTTTGTACCAAATTATAAGCGAAGCCTCTTTAACCAAATTAGCCATATCTGATCTAGGTGTCATCCTACAAATTGTAAAATCATCAGGATTCAATGGAATTCCAAATCGTGAATGAGGAGTTCTTCCACCCACTAATAAAAGAGATGCAATACAACTAGAAGCAACATTAAGAACAATAGACCGTTTAGACTTGAGAGCTGCTGATAGAGTCTTCCACATGAAAGTTTTACCAGTACCTCCGAAACCAT
>OVBE01007119.1:0-18158 GCA_900406425.1 Iberis pinnata | reverse complement strand
CATAAATATATATATATATATATATATATATATATATAAATACTTTCGAAAATATTTTTTTTTTAAAGTTCAAATTATATTAAATTGATATAAGTAAAATACGCTATCTCTTCTGAACATTATTTGTGAGTAAATACGTTTTTCCGTTCATATGTCACATGTGATGATCAGTTGATAACCAACCGCGTGAGAAAGTTTACTTGCGATAATTCTGATGTGATCGCATGCCATTCTGACAGTATTTGCACTATGTTCAATAGTTTTGTGGAATTTGTGATGAATATATATCACACAATACTGATTTTTCTGAAGTTAAGTTTCCATGGTCCATATTAGACTTAAATATTTCAGAGGTGGTGGATAAACAGTGAATGCAAGGAGTTGATGACACAGCCTCAAGAGGAATCTCAACTTAAAAAGGAGCATAACAACAACTTGGTGTATTCAAGAATTGGAAGGTTGCGAATAAAGCAAAAGTGGAAATGAAGATTATGGAATATCTTGAAGAAGGGAATAAGATAAAACGGTGTGCGAGTTGTAACACAAGGTTGCGCCGCATAAAAGATATTTTGGGTTGAGAGAGTTTTGTTCTTGGTGAGTTATTTGGTGAGAGTCTTTGTTTTGGTTTGTGATAGTACAACACAAGTGTATTAGAAAATAACTTATGATACAAGATTGAAAAGAAACTTTTGTAATTGTATTGTCAGAACGTGAAATAAAGTTTTGTGTTAAGGGAAAAGGTTGTCTATGTTTTTCAATTGGTATCAGAACGGGCATCTGAACAAGAAGTAACTTTCTTATAAATAGGGTGAAGATCCTATGGAAATCACAATGGAGAACAATCAACTCCCTATGACAAGGTCATTACTGCAAGATCCAGACAACATCCAGTTCCATTTAAGTCTGGAGAACGTCTGCCTCACAGTTCATCTCAGTTTGCTGCTACTGGTTCTGCCTCTACTGCTGCTTCTACTTCAGACAATTCTCATCTTCGTCTGGCTGTTCTACAGGCTATTCGCATTCTTCAGGATGATTTAGGTTCAAGTAGGTAGTGGTAGTTTATGTCTGCTCTTGCTTTTACATGACGTTTTTGACTATCTTTGTCATTCAAGCAGGGGGAGCAACTGGACCACCTGCTCAGGAAAATGCATAAAATGCTGAAGCTGCTCAAGATGCTCAAGATATCTAAGTTGGGTGTGTTAGTGTAGGTTTTTGGTTAAGTAGTGAGTGATCGGCAGAATTTCTAGGTGGATCTGTTTAGTCTAGGTTTCTGGGGGAGTTGGGCGATGTTTTGGTATGTTTGTTTTTGAGAATACCAGTGGTATTAGAACATTATCTCTATTGTCATTATGCTCATGAATCTAAATCAGTTTCTGTTGATCGTCTGATAACTGTGCATGTGTTAAAACTTTGGAATGATGTGTCTGATGTGTGTTGTCTGGTTGTTGTTTTACAGGTGGATCACATGGATGCTTGAATTGACAACTTAAGTCAAAAAGGGGGAGATTGAAGAAGCAAGAAGATGAGGGACTGATTTGCGAAGGTTTAAAAGATTCAAAAAAGAATAAGCTTAAAAGGAAAAAGAAGATTTGGGAATTAACTTGAAGGAGGAAAAAAGAAGAAATGGAAACTAAAAGGAAAAAGGAAGAAAGACAATATGGAAAGAGAGATGTGATGCACTTAGGGTTCGAACTAAGTATATAAAGAGATCAGAGGCGAGAAGAAGGTTAAGTCTTTGAGCCGATATTTGTAGAGAGTTTTCATTCGATTATATTTGAGAGATGAGTTTTGAGTGTCTGTAAAGGGTTAAACAGACAGAGTTATCAACTTCTAAATTTTTCCATCTCCCTCATGGATTGTTTCCAACAGATGATTTAAGGTCTACTTAATTTCTTTCTATTTTAACTAAGTTATCAACTTCTAAACTGTATATGTGATTGTTCATATAAATTTTAGGGTCGACGAATTTTTCTCCTCTCTACTATAGCTATTCCTAGTTTTTCCATCCGAACTTTTGACTTTTTTATTTTACATCAAAAATAATTTTTTTTCTTTAATATGCCCCACAAACAAGAAAATTAATTAATTTTCACAATACAAAATAAACCGTGCTTACCCTAATTAACCAAAAATTTCTTTTTTTCTTTAATTGCGTTTGTGACTAACCCGAATTTTCGTCAAGCCTAATTTTGTATTCCTGACCCGAGTTTGTGTAAAAAGTCTAAATTTCATCACACTTATAACCCTAATTTCATGTTTTCCCATAATTCCTAACCCGGGTTGTTTTTTTGGAAAACGTGAAATTAGAGTTCTAAGTGTGATGAAATTTGGACTTTTTACACAAATTTTGATCAGTGATACAAAATCTTGTCAGAAATCGGTTTTAACGAAAATCCGGTTTAATCATATACACAATTTAAGAAAACACCAATTCTGGTTAATTAGGATAAACACGATTTATTTCTCATTGTGGAAAATTGATGAATTTTTATAGTTTGTAGGGCATTTTAAAGAAAAAAATGTTTGTATATATTTATTTTAACTTCTTATACAACTCATATATACATAGTTAATATACCTAAATATTTTCAAGTTTGTAGTAGTATATATAAAATTTTGAAGATATACATAAGAATTTAAATTATATAAAATTTATTTTAGTGATTTTGATTTATTAAAAAGTACTTACAAGTATTCTAGTTTTGGGTGAATACATGATTGATTAAGTATTTGTTATATACAAATATAGATAAAAGTTATAAAATATATGATACCAACATAAATGATAAATGGATAGTTAAAATTCCCAGTATCCGGTTTGTGTCCACTCCCAGAAAATAAAAGTTTCATCAATTTTACTAAAATATAATCTTTATCTCAAAATATATATATATATATATATATATATATATATATATATATCCTCTTTGTTTCATTTTATTTGATGTTTATAATTTTTGCACCCTTATTAATAAACACACAAAAACATCATTTAATTTATCTCTGTTCCATAAAAACATCATTAACTACAGCTAACTTAACCAATAAAAAATTATTCTACTGAATATTAATGGTTTATAACTTTAAATATTTGCATAGAAATGTGAATAAATCACTTAATATGAAACAAAAAGATCCCTAAAACTTCATTTAAAATGAATAAGAGGAAGTATCAGCTAGTATCAGTTAATTTGCATTAATTTGGCACCCCGGATGGGTCCTTGATGGTAGTTCCATCTAAATTACCTGGAACTAAAGCGCATAATAGACTAATGTACTTAATATGACTAATATAAGTGTTAGTTGATAATTACAAGACAAGCAATAAAGTCAACTCATCTCATCAACCAAGAAAATAAGAGAGAAAGAGTCTAACATCTTTTTAGTATAAAGACTTTTGTAGCTTCTCTACTATAAAGAAGAAAATGATGAATTGGTCGGAGTTGCCGCCGGATATTCTCCACTTAATCTCCCTGCGAATCGACAATCCTTTTAGTCTAATCCACTTTCGATCAGTTTGTTCCTCTTGGCGATCTTATAGTATCTTAAAATTCCAACAAAAGAGATCCTTTGAATGTCCTCTTCCCCTTAATCCCTATGGTCATGAAGATGATTGCCGTATTTTGAATAGTCGTGTTTACCTCATCAAATCTCTTGATACTGACTTCTCCAAATACTGGTAAAAAGAAATCTCTTCCTTTTTTTAGCTAAATTCACTACAAGAATTTGTGTGACAAAGTTGTATCTGTCAGGATTCTGTCAGGAATTCATAACGTCCTGTCACTTTTGCCTGCGTTTTTTTGTAATGATTCTTGAATATTCTTTGATGAGAATAAGTTTCTGACAGGTTGTTTAAGCTACTAGAGTTTGAGAATGGAAGACTTTTTCGAAGTAAAATGTTATCAAGAAAAAACCTTCCTGAGTATGGATATTTGTATGAACGTTTTCCAATTGACTTACTCAACTGTCATATCTTTGAGCTTGCTCAAGAAAATGTTGCTCATTACCAGAAGTGGGATGGGCCATTTGAATTGGGTGGGGAAGTTGAAGATTGTATCGGCTTTATGGGTTTAGACGCAAAGAACAACAGGTTCACGATTATTGGGAAGCTCTCATCTGGAAATCTTTCTATGTATAGATTAGTCGATGAGCGTTGGACTGAGCTTGAAATGAAATTTGATTTATATTTTGAAAAAGCTAATTTTGAAGCGATAGCTTCTTTTAAAGGTAAGTTTTATGCCATTGATCGATATGGGAGAACAATAGTTGTAGAGCCAAATCTTGAAGTGAAGACTGTTCAACTATCTAGGATCAGTATAAAGACACAAAAACGTTGGGTAAAGATACACTAACTTTTTATCATATATTTGAGACACAACTAAGTAGCCCAATAATCTCTCAGTTTTTGAAAGGGTGTCGTTTTAGCTTTAATTTTTTGTTATAAAAAGAATGTCATCTTAAGTTTTTTATGTGGAACTTAAATGAGTTTGATTTTTCTAATCAATACTTTTTGTATCACTTGATTTAGAATACGTAATGCAATTTTTATGGAAATCTGAAATTTTTTAATCCATATAAAAAAGCTAAAGTGACATAGGTAGTAGTATAAATTACTTGCATATATAAAATGGTCAAATTCAAACATTGATCTAGAGATAGAGACAGCATAAAGGATTATTATTAGGCCTTTTTTCTCATATACATGAAATTTTTGAATACAAAATTACAAGTTTCTAACGTTTTGAATATGTTATACACAGCTTGTAGTGTCAGGGGAAAAACTTCTTCTTATAGAGATGTGCAACGAGGACAAATACAGTTCTCATTTTCGAAACATTGGTGATGAGAATACATGGTTCCAAGTCTCAAAGTTAGATGAAAATGAAAACTATTGGGATCTAGTACAAGTAAGAGATGTAGTAGACGGTCAGGTGTTATTCTTGGAGTGTTATAGCTCCTTCTTGTGCTTAGCTACTCTGATTCCTGGGTTTAGAGCCAACTCTATAATCCTTTCAACTGGAAAAAAAATAGTTTAAAGGAATATGAACGCATTCTCGCGTTTGAATTCAAAGGACAAGGCCTCATGTATTTAAGATATGTTGAATCAAGGGTTGATCTAATTTACAGACTTTGATCTGTGTGTTCTCTTGAGTCTTTGTAAAGTGTGAAACTTTATTCATGTATTAAATAATCAAGCTTGATAGTACGATTTTTCAGTGTTTCTATTACTTCAATTCCATAATGAATTATCATTTTCATTGTATCATATATGATTATCAATCCAAATCAAGAGCTATTATCACATTAAAACCTATGAGAATTATACATAGTCTAAGCAATTAAATGTTTTGGGTTAAAGCTAACATTCTATTGTGCAATAATTAGAAAACAAATAAAAATGTCAACAAAAGTCAACAAAAAATTATGCAAAAGTCAACAAAATATTAAACTAGAAATCAATAATAAAAGGCTAATCAAAAGGGCAAAGGTAATCGATTCGGGTGATCAGATGACATTCTATGGTGCTAATAGTGATATTATAGTGCTAATCTTTGGTCTAGAATTCACTTAGTTAGACTAATCCACTCTCATGACAATAATCCCTCTCTTATTCATGCAACTAAAACAATCTTTTGGACAATTGCATAATCCAGAGGCAATAAGATCTAATTCATGATAAACCTCTAGAATAGCTAAAAAGAATCTCTTGGATAGTATCATTTAGTAAACAATAGTTGGTTCAGGAATTTCATCAAACATCTTTCGGTCACAATTCATCCTATGATCTAAACTTGAATGGCCAAGAAAAATGTAGCATTAAGAACACCTATTGAATGAAGATCTAAGATATTTAACTCCTAAACATCATGTTCAACCATATAATCATCCTAATCTACATAACTCATTTGCTTAAAATGAATTACTCACTAATCATAGATAAAACACAAATTTCAATGATGAAAATGTGTTAAATCATGAGTAGAAATAGAAAATAGAAAAAGAAACACAATCAAAACAAAACAAGGATTCAAACTTAAAATAAACAAAGATCCAAAATATTTACCAAGGTTCTTAAGAAAAAAATAGATAAGATAAGATAAGAGATAAACCTAAAAATTAGGTTTCTCAAAGCTTAAATAGTTAAGTCTAATGCTCTAGGGTTAACACAAAAACATGTGGGTTAACCCATAAAAGAAAATGGATAAAAGTCTTGGTCAATGCTTTAGTTTGACTTTTTTCAACTCGGTACCGGGCGTTTCACCTAGTATGGTTGCCCATTATCAATCCTTTGTTCTTCATAGCGGGCATTTCAACATGTACAACTCACCCGGTATGGTTGTACCAGTCTACTTGTACAGTGCTTCTTCCCAGTATCAATTGCTCATCTTTTGTTCCGAATGCTGCTAGACACACCTTCAGTTCGGAGACCATAACTCTCGCAATAGCTCTTTAGTAATCTGACTCAAATGGCTACAACTTTTATAATAAATTCTTCTCCTAAATTTCAGCGAAAGTTGGTGTAAAAGATGCATCGTTTGGATGGACAATTTGGAGCTTCGAATCTAGTGGACCACAACTTTTTCGGTTCATATCTTGCGATTCTCTGGAGTGTTTAAGGTGTTTTTGGGATTGTTCGAAAGCTTGAATGCATGGCTTCAATATTCTTCAAGATGCCATGATGAAATTTCCATTGTACAATCTCCAAATCACTTGATCATTAAAGCATGTTGGTATGATCCTCTTTTAAGTTTTTTTTAGCTCTTTTGCATCTAATTGATCCTTTTTTTAATTCCACTCACCTTTAACACCTGAAACATGTAATGATATGCAAATACAACCTATATGTTCCGAAATGCAAGTTAATCAACTCAAAATGCAATCAAAAACAGATTATTACAACAAATAGATCTTCCTCAAAACTCTTTCTTTATTAAGAGAAACTCAAATACATCTGTTTCTTTTACACTGATTTAGAAAACTCTTTCTTTATTAAGAGAAACTCAAATACATCTGTTTCTTTTACACTGATTTAGTTTCTCTTAACAACACACACACACACACACACACACACACTGATTTAGGCTCAAGAGAATTGTCTCATACATTCTCTTTACCTCTTATTTATACTCTAGGATTAACCTAAGTCTCTCTAGAATCACATATTCTCTTGCCATAATCTTTTTCCTTTTTCGAATATTAGTTCCCTTTTGCCTTTTTCCTTTTCTTCCATTCTCTTAATCAATTTTTGCATTTCCTTTTCACCAACAGCTCTTTCCTTACTTGATTTATTCTTCATTTTTTGCATCTTCAATCTCCCCCTTTTTGACTTAGTTTGTCAATCAAGCACTCACGATCACCCTGTCAATCAACGCAACAGACAAACAATCAGACCAACAAAACAGGTAAGGTTTCTAGGCTGCAGACTCTACCAAGGGCTTCTTCTGACAGAGTTCCAAAGATCCAAGATCTGACTAGTTGATCAGTACAAAACCAAGATTCATATGATGGATTTTCTCCAATATAAACAGCATCTTCTGTCTTGTGCTCTATAGTGAGATGAGGAGCTAGATATCAGCCATTGACAAAGCCTAAAAGCTTTTGGCTACTGAGAAGAGACTCTATCTGAGTTTTCCATAATTTGTAGTTCTTTTCACTGAGTTTTAGAGTAACTGAACTTGCAACATGAACATTTGAAGGAAAATGATAGAATTCTGGATTAGCAGCCATTGAATAAGCTTGTTAAGGTTACTCAAGCTCTGATACCATGAGAATAATCTGAAAACAGAGAATAAGAACAACTTGATATTATTTTCTAAAGTTTTCAGATTACAACTTCACTTTTTAAGTTACACAACTACACTCTTTTATATTAAAGACTCAAACTATCATCACTCTTGAACATCTTGGTAATCTGTCTTTTTTGATCAGAGAATGATTTTATTTAAGAATATTAGAAAAATAAGAAAAAATTTGTTATTTTCTGTGAGTAAATTAAACGAAACAAATTTCTATTTATAAAATAAAAAAATTATAAATTTTGATATAATTTATAATTTATATATATATAGTATCAAATAATTAGATTTAAATATTGAGAGTTAAAAAATCTGACACATGTTAGGAGAGGAGAAAAGAATGGTATAATTCTTTAGAGTATAATTATCTAGAAAAATAAGAGTCTAATAGACAACAAAAAAAATATCTTTCCAATGAAAGTGCATCAATTATAAAAATCTCTATACTATAATAACTTTGCAAATATATTCACTAAATTGCAAGTCACCCAAAAATTATAGGTCAGAGAAGACGTATTTGTGAGAAGGAAAAAGAGAAAAGCTAAAAAAAAAATAGACGAGGGTGGGAGGCTAGGCTAGGTCGAGGTAGATTTTGATAATATGTTCAAGGAAAGAGAATATTACATTTACATATGAGAGTTTAGAGTTAAATACCTAGGAACATGGCTATAAAATGAAAGTGAAATATAGAATATCTACATGATTGATATAATTACATGTTTATAGGTATTATACAAAACTCTATTATCTTTAAAGATATGTATGGGAATTTCATAATTTATTGTGGAAAAATGCTCTCTAACCCTCGGTTGAACTCCGACGATCTTTAATCGAAAATCGCCGGCATCATTTGGTTTTTAGATTCAGTCTTTGATGATTTCTTCATTTTGGTTTAGATCTATAAGATCTAGTTTCCATCGCGATTCTTTGGGATATCACATCCGGCAAAGATTTCGCTTCTTTCCATTTCCTGACTCTGATTTCACAGGGATTCTTGGGGATTCCGATCAAGGCAAGGAAATTAATTGGGTATCGATTCAATATTTCTCTTACCCAATCGCGATTTGTGATTATGGAAGGAGCAAATTATTGGGTCCGATTACAATATGTCCGATTAAGGATAGTTTAAGAGCATATAGGGAGGCTTCGATGAAGGTTATTCTACATCTTTCTCTCTTTTGTTTGTCTGGCAAATTCAATTACTCAATCTCTCTCTTTTTTTTCTTTTGAGAATGTCTAAGCATATCGATTTAATTTCTGGCGACGGGGCTAAAGACTCTCGTCGGAAGCCGGCACCTCTGAAACTCATTAACTTCGACAACTCTGCTCTTGTGAAGAGTTTTGAAAAAACTCTCGTCGGTCGCGTTATAAACCATACGGTTCAAGGTCCAAATGTGAAACAACTGGTGAATGTTCTTCCTCGCGTCTGGGCGTGTTCGGGACATGTCCAAGGTTACGATTTAGGAACTGGCCGATTCAGATTTCGATTCCAGAAGGATGAGGATTTGGAGAGGGTTTTGGCTTTAAGGCCTTTTTTCTTCGATCGTTGGATGACGACGCTGGACCGGTGGGTTCCGAATTCTCGAATGGATTACCCGTCAAAAATCATTTTTTGGGTTTTTATTGTTGGAGTCCTTGATATATATCGAGTCGAGTCACTCTATAAGAGTATTGGGGACGAACTGGGTGAGTGTGTAATGGTGGATGTTCATGAAGGGAAGGTCCGGGTCATTATGGATACCGCCAATTCTCTCATTTTCACTCGGGAACTTGAATTTCCAAACGGTGATTTGCTTAAAGTGAGATTGGATTATGAAAATCTTCAAGGCTTTTGTCGAAGATGTAAGAAGCTAACACATGATGTGTTTGAGTGTCCTCTTTTACAGAAGGATATGGAGAAAAAGCCACCTAGAAAAGATGGGAATCATGATGGAGGGCCATTTAAATATGTGCGACGAACGGGTCCAGTTGACCAGCGCCGTAATTAATGGCAAAACCGCCATTTAAATGCTGGCGAAGGTACTAGTCGGGGAGCTGTTCAAAATTCTTCTAAACCTCCTGTCAAGCGTAGACTATTTCCGGAGGAAAATCCTTCGACTGAAGGTTCCGAGATTGTGCTTGGGGGAAGTTCTGGTGTTCATGAAGGGTCCGACAAATCTGATGAGACTGTCACGGTTATTCCAGTTAACGATGGTAATTAGGGACTTCCGGTGACCAGGGTATCCAATACCCAAATTCCGGCGAGTCCTTCGATCCTTACTCCTGATATCGGTCCATTGAGCTCTCCAAAGCATTTGCTTCCTAATCAATACAAGATACCCAAGAGTACCGAACCGGACTTGGTGGCCTCTGAAGCACAACCTGTTATTGAAGTGGGTCTGCTGGGCTCAGAAGATAAGGCCTGCGAACTGGGTAAGGAGGCTGTTGTTGGGCATATTCAACCAAGGAATGAGGCTTGGGCCGCAACAGATTCTAGGCTGGGCCTGGAATTAGAATTAGGTAAAATTTCCGATTTTTTTCAAGGCCCCATCGATCATATGTCAATCGCCTTGTCTCAGAATAAGTCTGATAATTTTTTGATCTTAAAAGATCAAGATGTTGAAGACTTCTTGCGTTTTGATTTTGATCAAGAAAAACCGGTAATTACTGATGTTAATGCATCTAACCCGATTTGTTCTCAGCTGTTTTTATCTTTAAGGAAAAAAAAGAAGAAATTTGCCACAAGGCTGCTATTCTAACTAAAGCACTGCAAGTGAAAAAGAAGATTGGACACTCCAATTTTCGAGGTTCAAGACTAAGGCACCAGACATCTCGCCTTTTTGGACCTACTGAACGGATACAAGAGATGATCCCATCAAACTCAGAGATGGACCTTACAAACAAGAAGGAATCTGAGATTTTTGAAAGCCAGGTGGTCGAGGAGCACCACCAGGCAGCAGGTTAAATGATATTGAGTTGGAACTGTCAAAAAGCTGGTAGCTTCTTGACGGTTCGACGGTTACGGGATCTTCGGCGTACGATCTTCCCGGGCCTTCTTTTTTAATGGAGACGAAGCAGAACCGAGAGTTTCTTCAGGATCTCCCGGCGCATTTGGGTTATGATTTTTTGTTTCTTGTTGACCCTTCAGGTCTTAGCTGGGGATTAGCCCTCTTTGCTTTAAAAGAATTTAATGTTCAAGTTATATTCCATAACAAAAATGTAATCGATACCTTGGTTACCTTTGATGGTAATAAAACTTTTATCTCTTTTGTTTATGGACACCCTGTAATAAATAAACACGAAGAAGTTTGAGAACGTTTAAAACGAATTAGCTCGAATAGAACTAGAGCTTGGGCTATGATCAGTGACTTTAATGAAATCGTAAATCATAACGAAAAACAAGGAGGTCGAATTCGACCCAAAAACTCCTTCTTGGATTTCCGCTTGATGAGACAATGTTGCGGTTTAATGGACTTTCCTTTTACCAGGAATATTTTTTCTTGGGTTGGTCGTCACGGTAAGAATATTATTCGATGCCGTTTGGATAGAGCAATGGGTAATGAAGACTGGTTTGATATGTTTACATGGTCACATGTGGAGTACTTACGCTTCCTCAGATCTGATCATCGTCCGATTTTATTTCATTATGAACAAAGGAGGGTTCGGGGTACCCACCAGTTTCGGTTTGACAAACGATGGCTACTTAAGCCTAACTTTGAACAAACCATTCTCCAAGGATGGAATGGGTCTAACGAATCCCAAGAGGGTTTTTTTGGCGATGGAGTCAAGTTTTGCCGTCGACAAATATCACTATGGCGGAAAACAGTTAATAAAAACTCTAGCAATAAACTCGATCTTTTAAAGGAACAGTTAGATACTGCGATCTCTAGTGACTATACTCTTTCCGAGGAAATTTCCCAATTGTCAGAACAACTCCGAACTGCGACTAAGGAGGAGGAAATTTACTGGAAACAAAAAAAGTCGTATAACATGGTTGAAAGAGGGTGACAAAAATACTAAATTTTTCACGCCTCTACTAAATAGCGACGAGGTTGTAATAGAATTACTGGGTTAACATCGGGATCCGGAGTTTGGATTGAAAAAGAGGAGGATATTACGCTAGAGGCGGTTAGGTATTTTCAATCTCTCTTTCATGCATCAAACACTGAAAATTTGGACACTGCTCTTGAACCGGTCCAAAGAATAGTGACAGACGAAATGAATGACCTCCTATTAAAACCGGTTTCAGATTTGGAGGTAAGAGAAGCTGTTTTCTCTATGCACCCGGAAAAGGCCCCGGGACGGACGGAATGATTGCGCTTTTCTATCAAAGATTCTGGCATATCGTTGGTAATCATGTGATTTCAATGGTTCGGAAATTTATGGATACTGGTGTTCTTGATCCTCGGTTAAATGAGACCCATATCTGTCTGATCCCGAAAATGGAACGACCAAATGATATAACGGAATTCCGACCTATCAGTTTGTGCAGTGTAAGCTACAAAATTATATCCAAATTACTTTGTCACCGTCTCAAAAAGATACTCTCGGCTCTGGTCTCTAAGACGCAGTCCGCCTTTGTTGCTGGTAGACTTATAACAGATAATATTCTGCTCGAGCAGGAGGCTTTCCATGCTTTGCGATCGAAATTGAGTTGTATGAAAGGTTTTATGGCCCTGAAAACGGATATGAGTAAAGCTTATGACCGAGTTGAATGGAGTTTTCTCCGAGCCACATTGGTCAAAATGGGTTTTGCTAAAAAATGGGTTAACTAGGTTATGATATGCGTTGAAACAGTCTCGTATCGAGTTATACTAAATGGGAACCTTAAAGGGAAAATACAACCATCCCGGGGACTACGACAAGGAGATCCTTTATCCCCTTTTTTTGTTCATTCTATGTACTGAGGTACTTATTGCTAATCTGAAGCAGGCAGAATCTAGGACGCTTATTCAAGGTATTAAGTTTGGAAGGCTTTCTCCCCAAATTTCTCACTTGCTTTTTGTTGATGATAGCCTTTTCTTCTGTAAAGCAACTCTCAGTCAAGTAGAGAAGGTAGCACAAATTTTAGACCTATATGGGAAGGCTTCTGGTCAATGTATAAATTTTGAAAAATCAACGATTATCTTCGGAAAGAGTTTTCCATATCAGGAACGATTATTGCTTCAACATCGTCTGGGAATCTATCGCCTGGGGGGAGCTGGTACGTATTGGAGATTCCTGAACAACTTCATGGATCTAAAGCTCAGGTTTTTGCGTAAGTCAGGGATCGCCTGAATAGTCGCATTAATGGTTGGTCTGCGAAATTGTTATCCAAAGGTGGTAAAGAGATTATGATAAAAGCAGTGGCTTAAGCTCTCCATGCTTATGTTATGTCATGTTTCAGCTTACCGAAACAGTTACTTAAAAAATTAGCAGGTGTTGTAGCTGATTTCTGGTGGAGAAATTTCGGTCATTCTCGCGGATTACATTGGCTTTCGTGGGATCGGATGTGTCTACCAAAAATTCGAGGTGGTTTGGGTTTCAAAATTTTAGAGAAATTCAATCAGGCTCTATTAGCCAAACAGCTATGGAGGTTACATCAACATCCCAACTTGCTATTGGCTAGGGCATTGAGAGGGAGATATTTCCGTGGTCAATCTCCATTTCAAGCACCAAAACCAAATAGACCCTCCTACGGTTGGCGAAGTATATGGAACACAATTCCCCGGTTTAAAAATGGGATTCGAAACTTAGTGGGCTCAGGTCATAACATTAGGGTCTGGACAGACAATTGGATCTCGGGTGAAAGAGCGCGCCCACCTCGAGCCAGGTTCTCCAGTATTAATATGGAGATGCGCGTTAATGAGCTTTTGGACCCCCATTCTAGTGGGTGGAATAAACCATTGGTGAAAGATCTTATTCATCCAAATGATGTAAGATCAGTTTTATGTATCCGTCCATTGAGTGCTTCAATGGATAACTTTTGTTGGAATTTCACAAAATCTGGACAGTATACAGTTAAATCTGGTTATAGGTTCCTTGTTGCTAACGATCCTTCATCTTTAGCTCTGCTTCAGGAACCCTCAGTTGATCTGTTAAAAGCAAAAATATGGAATGCCAGTGCCCCGTCAAAAATGAAACTGTTTTGTGGCAAGTATTATCGGGTGCTATCCCGGTCAATGTCCGATTGGCATCATGGCAATTACAGGTCGATCTACTCTGTTCACAATGTGGTACCCAGGATGAATCCATTAATCATGTCTTGTTTACATGTCATCCAGCGCGTCAATGCTGGGCGCTAGCAAATATTTCATTTGAGGAAGGGCTGGCTCCCTCACCGCATCTTTTTGAGAATATTCAATATCTTTTGGTACGAAGTTCATCATCAAAACCACAGGCTGAACCTTTTAAAATGTTTATCTGGCTGCTATGGTTTATTTGGAAAGCCCGAAATGCACTATTATTTCGTGGTGAAACCCACCTTCCTCCTGACATAGTGCAACATGCTCTAGGGGAACTTAAAGAATGGGTAACAGCAAATGAATCCAAACCCGAGGAACTACATATCCAACGGTCAAATGGAGATACTTCCCTCACTCGGAACT
Source organism: Iberis pinnata (assembly GCA_900406425.1). Taxonomy (NCBI): domain Eukaryota; kingdom Viridiplantae; phylum Streptophyta; class Magnoliopsida; order Brassicales; family Brassicaceae; genus Iberis; species Iberis pinnata. The sequence continues at coordinate 3,796 of OVBE01007119.1, read as the reverse complement.
CGCAATTATGGTGCCATAATCCAGCCGCTTGTTTCGTCGATGGCTCCTGGAAACATGGATCACGTACATATGGTATAGGTTGGGTCCTACAACTCCAAGATGGAACAGTGGATATTTTGGGTCTAAAAAGATCAGTACAATGCCAATCCCCATTGCATACAGAACTGTATGGTCTAATATGGGCAATGAAATCGCTACTTTTAAAAAACAGATTTTGCGGTCTTTTTCTTACTGATTCTGTTGAGTTGATTAACATGGTGAGTTCACCACTGGAGTGGCCAGCTTTTGCAGCAGAACTACAGGAATATGTCAAACTTCGAGAACATTACAGTCAATTCCAGCTCATCTACCAGAACCGATCGTTGAATTGTAGAGTTGATCTACTTGCTAGACGATCACGAGAGCGAAAGATTTTCTTTTCTTTTGTTGGCACTTCTCTTCCTTATTGGTGTGTTGATTCACTAGATGTATTTACATAACCGATAAATTGAGAAGTCGTTCTTTGGTGAGAAAAAAAAAGATATGTATGGATATTATAGACTTGAGGTATTTTTATTTTGATAAGCAAGATTTTAGATCTATTCAAGACATGGACATGGCTTAGTTTATTCAGCTTTTCCATCTTTCTTATAGAAAGTTTCCAATGGATGATTCATCATGCAATGCATTAATTATAGTGTATGGTTCTATATTTTAACAATATGATACAACTTCACAATTGTAAAGATCATGGTGTGATATAAATAATAAAATGTCTACTTTTTCGTAATTATTTGGGCCGACTATCTGTTCCCCCAAAACTATCATATAACATCAAATTCATCTAAATTTAGTGTCTAGTTTTAATTTTGCCTAATATAAAACTTTGAATTATATTTCTTCCTAATTTGAAAGTTCGAAATCTATTTATCCGCAATTCTTTAAAACTTATTATTATGAAAGTACGAAACCTATTTACCCATAATTTTATAGTTCGAATAAACTATTAACTATGTGTGATTAAGTCTCGAACAAAAGAATTGTATATAAATAGTTTCTTCTGTGGATAAATTTGATAAAAATAACTTCCCATCTATAAATTAAATGATCAAGTTCAGACAAAAAAAATGTGTAATGTGAGATTTATTCCACATAAAAAACAAGTTCATGTTCTATCATTACTAGATCATGACATAAATATTATATTTCAAATGCAAGTGAACGTAAACATGAGTACAAAACAAAAAATTCCAGCTTGTTAATAGTGGACTAATAATGTTTCCCAACTTGTTAATAATTATACTTTATAATACAATTTGGACTGCACGATAAGCAACAAAAAAAAAAGTCAACACATTAACCTTAACCCTAAAAACAAGACAGAAAATCAAATAAGTTAAATACTATAAATCAATCTTAATCCTAAGTCAAGAGAATTAAGAAGAAATGTGGGACTGGTCGGAGTTGCCACCAGAGATCATCCTAATGATCTCTTTGAAAATTGACAATCCTTTCGATCTAATTCACTTTCGATCAATATGTTCATGGTGGCGATCTTTCAGTCCACAAACATTCCAACCAATTCCATCTCTCAAGTGTTCTCTTCCCTTAGATGTTGGAGATTGTGGAGCTGATGATTGTCATATTTTGAAGAGTCGTATATATCTTATCAAATCTCTTTCTCATGATGCTCCCCAAGTTTGGTAATTAAATCATCTTATAACAGTTTAGATCCATATAAGTTGGTTCTTTTTCTTTTTTAAGAAACTGTTCTTGAATTGTTATAATTGTAGTAGGCCCTGAGATTACGGGGGCTTGAGACAAAATAAAAAAAATTGGGCTAATATTTCATGTATTTTTTAATTTGGGTCAATATATATATTTTTAAAAAATTGGGGGCTTATAAACTATATAAAATAAAATAAAAAACCGGGGGCCGCAGACAAATGTTTTATTGGACTTTGCCTAGGACTGGATTTGTAGTACAATTCACTTATTTTCAAGTGATTAGAAACTATGCTTTTCCAATGGATTTGACTTCAAATAGTTGTGTGAATTTGACTATTGATCAGACCTTATAATCAGTCATATTTTAAAAATATTTATTAAGAAAAAATGGATCAATATTTTTTATATACAAATCACTAACATACTGTCAATCAAATCATAGATTTTCCTGAATTTATAGTGAATTGAATACTTATAGCTTTCTATAACAAGAAATAATGTAGTTTATGTTAATTTAGAAAATTTTAAAATATGTAAATTTTTTGGTTCCATTATGTAATAATATTCACTACTTACATGTAAGTTACTATCCATCATTTACATTTTAGTATTCACCCTTCACATTTTACTATTTCATCATTCACTATTTATTTTATATTTACATTTAACTGTTCACCTTTCAGTTGATGGAAAATATATATTTATATAAAACTTAATAATTATTCTTGTCCTCCATAAAAATATATTCCCTCCGTTTCGAATTACTTGTCGTTTTACAGTTTTACACACAAATTAAGAAATCTCTCTTTTCTATAAAAACACCATTAAATAATCTAAATCAACCACTAGAAGAAAAAAACTCCTGCAATTATTTTATTGGTTAAAAAAGTCAAATTCATTTAATTTCTGCAGTGAAAACCTAAAACGACACATATTTTGAAACGAAATTTTTTCTCCAGAACGACAACTAATCTGAAACGGAGGGAGTACTAAGTTGCGAAGATTATTTGAACAAAATGCTTTATTTTTTACAGGTTATTTATTCATTTTATTTTTTGCGGAGGGCGTAATAAATGCATTTAATTTCTGCAGTGAAAACCCAAAACGACACATATTTTGAAACGTAATTTTTTCTTCGGAACGACAACTGATCTGAAACGGAGAGAGTACTAAGTTGCGAAGAAATTATTTGAACAAAATGCTTTATTTTTTACAGGTTATTTAAACTACAAGAGGAAGAGAACGGGACACTTGCTTTGCAAAGTTTGCTCGGTAGAAGAAATTCTTCAAGACTAAAAATTTCAAATCCATCAATATCGCTTGATTTGCTCAACTCTCAAGTGATTGAGCTAGCTCAAGAACATGTTGCTTGTTACACATATTGGAACGACATAATTAAGGGTCATAATTATAAATATAAATGTCTACGACTTGTAGCTTCTATGGAGCTAGATGCAAATAATAAGAAATTTGTGATTTTTGGAAAGCTTTCTTTCAAGGGTCTTAGCATGTATAAGTCATATGAAGATCGTTGGACTGAGATCGAGAACACACATAATCTTTATCCAGAAAGTATATCGTCGTTCAATGGAGAATTTTATGTGATTGATTCTTTTGGAATAACGAAGATGATCAAGCCAACTTTTGGAGAATTTCAGCGATCAAGGGCTTGCGATATGACAAGAAAACGTTGGGTAAGGGATTAAAATTAACTCCTTAACTATAGTTGATACTCACGCTATGCGCATAATTAATTTTATTTTTTAAAATATAGATTCAATATAAAATTTATATAAGATACATATATATATATATATATATATAACATTTACAAGTAATATTATATATTAAAATTATATATTGTAGTTATTTTATATTTTAGTAAAATAAAATATTCAATATATTAATTTCAAAAATATAATTATATATGAAAAAGAAATGTGTACATAAATTTTCAATTTAAATATTTTATTTTCAATATATATCAATATGTGTATATATATATATATATATGGTTTTTAAATACAAAATACTAAATTAGTTAGTGATAAAAATACATATATAATTAATGATATTATATATATATATA
>OVBE01007118.1:0-18885 GCA_900406425.1 Iberis pinnata | reverse complement strand
TAAAAAGTGATAAGAAATGTTATGTACAAACCATGAAATTCAAGTGTTATCACTTTGACATGAAGACCGCAACAGAAAGACGTCTAATTCAATTCCATGAGCTAGAAAAAGTTCGACACATAACATATGAGAACTCCAAGATCTACAAAGAAAGGACCAAAGTTGCTCATGACAAGAAGATCATCCCAAGAGATTTTCAACCAGGTGATCAATTATTGCTCTTTAACTTTCGTCTGAAACTATTCCATGGGAAGTTGAAATCTAGGTGGTCTCGACCATTTATCATCAAAGAAGTGAGACCATATGGTGCAGTTGTCCTATTTGATCGCCAAGGTAATGAGTTTGGTGTGAACGGTCAAAGGCTAAAGCCTTATCTAGCTACTTTAGAGCTTATAGAGGAATCTCCAATTCCTCTTGCTGATCCTCTCTCCAATTAGAGGTAAGAACCGTCAAGCTATTGACGTAAAACGAGCGCTGAATGGGAGGCAACCCACTATTTTAGTTTAGTTTTTTTTGTTTTGTTTTGAGTTAGTCTAGTTTTATTTTACTAACATATTGATTTTTAGTTTTAAGTTCTAACTGTCTTATGAATTTCAGAAAAAGTTTCAGAAACTGCAGGAGAAATGATCGATTGGGAAATAGTATGCCCGATCGGGCACTTTGTCTGATCTTTGTCGGATTAGGTGCTCGATTAGGGGATCGATCGGGCGAAAGTCTCTGGAAAAAATTGAAGCATTCACTTGATGGGGCATGACAGAGATTGATCAGGCAATCTTCCCGAAAGTTTACAGATCCAGATGCACGATCAGTGGATCGATCGGGCGAAAGCCCCTGGAATTCACAGGAACAACCGCCCGATCGGGCACATCTTCAACCGATCTGGCATATCTCCAGGTAACCCAAAATTCACTTAAACTTAACCAGATTTTTGATCCTAAACCGGATTTAATCATTTTTAACCGGATTTCATCCCCTCCGTTTACCCTCTCCACGCGATTTCTTCCCCAAACAACCATTTTTCTTCTCCAAAAACTCTAAATTCTCTCAAAAAACCTCCACACTCTATCTCCCTTGTTTCTCAATGGATTTTTGTGGTTTTTTTAACTCTAATCCACCTAGTTTTTCACACTCTATTCGATTCTTTTACTTCCCCCACGATTCGACCAAGGTATGCCTCACCACCTCTCCTTTTCATTCCGAAAATTAGGGCAAAAATTGGGTCACTTTGATTTAGATCGATTTGGTACTTGAAATTGATATATAGGATGTCTTTCTACTATCTTTTCTTCAATGACAAATGCATGATGATTTGATAAAATTAGGTTGAATTTGTGGATTTTTGATTTTGGGATTTAGGTTTTTGGAAGAAATCCGAATTGGGATGCTAATTGTGTTTGAATATAATCTCTTAGTGGTTTTAGACTATATGTTGTTGCTCAATCATGTTAATTTGGATTCTTGATTCCTACTTTCAATTTCTAAGTTATTTTCACTTGATTTTTGGCTCTTTTGATGGTTCTTAAAACTTGATTTCTTGCTAATTTTTTATTAGTATTGCTTCAAATCATTTCTCACCATTGTCACATTTTTTGCTGAATTACTTAGAACTGGTTTTCGGTTTATGTTTCGGTTCATCATTAAAGTATCTTGATTCTTGCTAGTTATAACTAGTCATGCTTGATCATTGCTCATTACTTCATTATGTCTTAACTTATATATTTCTTGATGTGTATTGAATTGTTCCGGAACTTATTTCTCTTTTGAGCATTTGCATTTCAGGAATATGTCAGACAACGATGAATACCGACCTCCAACTTCCAAGACCACTCGGTCTAGAACTCAGAAGAAACAAGAACCATCCATAATGCGTTCTGAATCTGTGGCACCTCCAAAGACAAAGAAGCAACACACTGCTACGAAAAGCAAAAAGGTATCGCCTCGAGTAGCGAACCAAATAAGCCAATGATTGATCCCACATTTATAAAGCACCCTTGGCCAAGAACTCCTTCGACACTTTTCAAAGGCAATACTCTCAACTTCTCTATTACTCAGTTGCGAAACCACAAGACTTGGAGTAACCGCAAGATCACTGATCGATGGAATCATTTTGATGGGATGTTTTACAACACCATGTTGCGCACTAACTTTGTCCCAACTCGTTTTGCTGATTATGATGCTTTGAGTTCTCTTGGGGTTTTTGATGATGTCAAACAGTTGTTTGAAGCAATATGTTTTAGGAATTTTCCATTTCAGTCTTACCCGCTCTACATTGATATAGCTCGACAATTTTTGGCACCATTCCGGATCATTGGAAACGGTTCTAAAGACCCTCCTATGGAGGAGACAATGGTTCAATTTTGCCAGCTTGGAAAGACTCTACAAGATTTTCATGGTTGAGTTTGGGCCTATTTTTTGATTCAGAGCGGGAGGTACACATTCAGAGTTTCCCAAGTTCTATTCCCACCATGATCTTTGGGGCATCATTTCTCAAGGGCATTTCGTCTCTAAGGACGCCAACCTCACATTGATCCGAAATCCCGCAATCCATCTCACCGTAAAGCTTTTGAGCATTCTATTATATGGGAAGCAAAGTCTGGTGCTGTTCGCATTGGGGAACTTCAGTTTCTACATTATGGTCTCTCTGCCTTCACTTCCAACGCTTATGAGACCAACCTAGATCTTCCTACACATCGCGCCAACCTCGGTTGGATATTTGCTTAGATTATTGATGAACGGAAGTTTGCGACATTGAAGAATCCAGAGAGGGTTGAGATTATGGGTAGTCTGGTTACTCTGGTTCTGCGCTATGTTAGTATTCCAGTTGATATGTTTTGTCTTGAGCCAACCTCGGACCTGTTCGATGCGACAACTATCTTCAAGACTAAGTGGTTCCTCAAGGATCATGTATATCTCTTTGACAACATGTAGGGACAAACTTGTCAAATTCAGCTTCCGGTGACTGAGCTTACTAGCCTCACCTGTTTGGACAACATTCACTTTCTACCTGGACCTGAGCATCTACACAGGATTCCATATGCTCTAGTGAGTCATAGCCTTGCTGGGAGACATCAGACTAGATAAAGAAGAGCCAGAGTTCACACTTTTGAGCCTGATTCTCCCGAGGACTTTAGCGCCTATGAGCTTCCACCATGCAGAGCTGATATGACTCAGGAGGAGATGATGGCGTGGATCATGGATTCCCAGGAGCGCAACAATGGATTGATGCGACACATTCTGAGGACAGTCTCCCGGATTACACCTTCCTGTTTCCGTTCACCACAGAAACACATTGATGATAACATGGAGTATGCGGAGCACCAGGAGCAAGGAGATGGTTCAACACAACAGTCTGACTAAGAGCTTGAGCTTCATTGTAGTATTTTTCTATTTCCTCAGAACTCATGTTATTTGCTATTTTCTATGTTTTTGCTACATTTACTATTTTCTCATTCTCTCTGATTTTTTTTCACACTGGGACAGTGTGAAGTAAGTCTGGGGAAGGGAATATGTACTAACGCGGATCTAACATTTATTTTGGATGTTTTTCAGAAATAACAAAAATTTTCAAATTTTTCGTTTTGAATTCGCTGAGTCTATCGAGTCGAAGAAACTATGATTAAAATCAATGATGATCATTAACCAAATGTAGGTATTGTATCAATATCTCTAGATTACTAATTCAGATTAATTGCTGAGATTAGGATTGAAACCCCATTACTAATTGATTTGTTTCTGAAAGTTTTGAGTCTTTTGAGTTATTGATGATTTGATGCTAGCTCTGCCATGATAAGACTTAATCTGAACTTAAATTATTCTTGCTTATGGTGTTGATATACTCTGAAAACGAACTACCTTGCTCTTCAGTATTCTATTAAATCGACAAGTTCTTTCAGTATGATCCAGGTCCTTTCTCTCTTTCCCTTCAAGAAATAAAAAACGGTACATAAAAAGGATTAGAAGCGTGACCTAGAAGTCCGTAGTCAAAACCAGAAAAACTGGCTGCTAAAAAAATGATGAAAAGAAAAGAAAGAAAAGCGCATAAATGCGAAGAAATAAAAAGTAGTAAGAAAACAAAAATAAAAGAGAAGTGAGAAATGGAGAAAAAGGATCAGGACCAGAAGCTGATTGATGCTTTGTTTAGTATTGGTACTTAGATAGAAGAGGTACTTGAGTACATTGATCGATATACCATAGGTGAGAATGTATGTATCTGAACTTAATTGAATTTTAAGAGTTGGATGATATGATTTGGTACTTGATTGATTTGGGATTTAGAGTAGGAAACAAGTTATTGGTTTAGTGGTGGTAAAAAATCAATTCAAACTAGTTGTTTGAGATTGGTGTCTTTTGAATTTTGAAACTATGCTTAAGGTTGCTGAGATTTTTTGAGTTTCTCTGTGGTCCTTTTAAAACCTCTTATCTAGATTTGATCTTGCTTCACTTGGGGACAAGTAAAGATCTAAGTTTTGGGAGTTGATATCACTTGTTTTAATGCATAATAGTAGGCACTTATGTATGCTATCCTGCATTATCCGAGCATTTTCCTTGCGATTTTGGTTTATTTTCATGACTTAAAGAGTTTTGTTTTTTTTGGAGCAAAGATGTGCATTTCAAAGCAATTTTGAAGAAATACCAAGTTGCTGGCGCATTTGATCGATCGGGAAAAAGAGAGATCGATCGGGAAACTTATCCAAAAGTTCCTGATCAAACATATGATCGAGGGATTTCTCCTGGTTTATTTTGGAGAAAGTGCCCGATCAAGCAACTTGGTGATCAATCGGGAAAAATAGAAGAATGGATCAATCGATTCCTAGGGTGCTCGATCAATCCATTGACCATAGAAGAAAAGAGAATTTTACAAAATTGCAAGTCAAGTCCCCAAGATTATCAAGTTTTATTCTAATTAATTAGTTTTCCTAGAACTATAAAAGCCTTTTGGCTAGTTTATTCTCATTACACTTTCATATTTTTACATTTTGAAACTCTAGAGCTTTTACTAAGGGAGAAGAGATCTTTGAACCTTGTATTTTGGAGAAGAATTTCTTAACCCTTTTTAATATATCTATACTTATTTATGATGTGTTCTTCTTTGATTTCATATTATTCTTGCTTTACAATGTTTGAGTAGTTCATTAGTTAGGTTTAAGGGGTTCTCAAGGATAACATATTTGAATGTTAGTGTTTTAACAAAAGGGATTGAAATTGTTAGGTTCTTAGTCTAGGTTTTTTCTTAATGCATGAATTATATTGATCACCTAGTTCTTGATAATTGGTTAATAAATACAAAGATATTTGATTTAGAAACCTGACCTAATCTAGATGAATAAGTGTTTTTGCTTGTGAGAGTATTGTCTTTAATGCTTATGAACAATTGAATCTGAACTTTAAAGCATATTTGAATTAGTTAGATACAGCGAGAGTTTGTTTCTGCGTATTCGAATATAGGGCTTAATACTCCGAGAGGAGATTATTCTATTGTTGTCTTTCATGTTGAGAACTATTTCCAATGAAAATCTTGCATGTTAACTATGGCTTTTAAATTTGAATACCTGTTGTATTTCCTATTGTCTGACGTTTTTATATTATTGTTTACAACCTTTTTTATTTTATCGTTTTGATTCCCTCACAATAACTTGATTATTCTATCTTAGCTTGATTTGAGATTAAACTGAATTGTGCGCTTTCTGGTCTATGTGGATTCGATCCTTTACTATACTACATTGATTTGTTCTCTGCAGTATTAGTTTTAGGATTTCAATTCTTAACCAATCACTTTTAGGAGTTATCTAAAAGATAATTAGGAAATTGTAAACCTAGATAAATGAAGGCCATCGATTTATAGAGAATAGAAATAAGAGAGAGTTTTGTGGATTAGGGTTTTAAGAGAGAGAGAGAGATTAAGTATTGAGTTATTTTCTTAATCTAATAAAACTTGTTATTATTCTCTTAAACTAAAATGCATATCGATCAAGTTGATTCAATAATGGGTATCAGAGCAATAACTTTGAATCAGAAGAATTCGATATTGAAGGAATCATGGGAGAGATCATCTCATCCCAAAGCGCAAAGAGTAGCGGTCTTCGATACCCTTACATATATTGGGCTATGTGTATGAAGGGAACACTCAAGTTAACAAAGTTTGGGTAGTTATAGATCCTAGACATATAGACGAAGAAAAAGATGACCTAACAAGGGTTCTCCTTTTCCAATCTATATCTGAAACACTTGTGATACAAGTTGGTGATCACAAGACATCCAAAGAAATCTGGGAAGCAATCCAATCATTGCACGTTGGCGCAGAAAGATTCAAAGAAACTCGACTCCAAACTTTGACTTCTGAGTTTGAAAAATTATATATAAAATAGACAGATAATATTGATCTCTTTGCAGAAAGACTATAAGAGATAGTTGCGAAGTCATCATCTCTGGGGGAGAGCATAGAAGAAGCAAAAGTAGTAAAGAAGTTTGTGGACAGTTTACCTAAGAGAAAGTTCATAACTATTATAGTTGCACTTGAGCAAGTGTTGGATCTTAAGAAAACGACGTTCGAAGACATCATAGGAAGACTTAAAGCCTACAAATAAAGGATCAACATTGATGAGATTAATCAAGGGGATCAATCTAAACTAATGTATGCAAGGTCAGAATCCTCTTCTATGCAAGAGAACTTCGATCAAGGAAGAGGAAGAGGAAGAGGACATGGTAGGTTCCTTGGTAGAGGAAGAGGACGAGGAAGGTCTGAACAAAGAGACATATCAAAGATAATTTTCTACATATGTGACAAATCTGGTCACTATGCCTTACCTGTCGTGATAGATTACTAAAGTTGCAAGAAAGCGAAGGTTACGATACCCAAGAAGCTGACGACCTTCTAATGCATGAAATTGTTTTCTTGAACGAAAACAATGTCTTACCAGACAAATTTAAAACTCATGCAATAGAAGAGAAAATATGGTATCTAGACAATGGTGCAAGTAATCATATGACAGGTAACCTTATCTACTTCACCAAGGTAACAAGAAGTTTACAGGGAAAAAGCGATTTGGTGATGACTCAAGAGTCAATATAAAAGGAAAGGGATCTATCTTGTTCACAACTAAGGAGGGCGAAAATAAGATATTGACTGATGTTTACTATATCCCTGACCTAAAAAGTAACATAATAAGTCTTGGACAAGCAACTGAGTCAGGCTGCGAAGTAATCATGAAAGAAGACTATCTCTTATTGCATGATCGAGATAACAAGCTCCTAATAAAGGCTAAGAGAAAAACATGCTTTATAAAGTGACAATGGATCTAAAGGACCCATCATGTTTGCATGCAATTGATATTAATCGGTTTTAATGCATAATAGTAGGCATTTATGTCTGCTATTCTGCGTTATTCCGAGAGTTTTCCTTGTTAAATGGTGTATTTTCAGGATTCTAGGTGTTCGGGTCGTATCAGAGCATTTCAGAAGATTTTAGAAGTTACAGAAGTTCTGATCGATCGAGCACAATGTTAGATCGAACGAGCACTTTGGTTAGCTTCTGCTCGATCGAGCAAAAATCCCTGGAAAAATTTGAACTTTTTGTTCGTTCGAGCAAATGTAGTTTGGTCGTGCAAAAATACAAGTTGCTCGATCGAGCATAGTTGTGCTCGATCGAGCAAAGCATCCGAAGAAGAATGAAAATTTCCAATTTTACAATTCAAGTCCTCAACCCTATCCAAAATTTCCTTATTCTATTTAGTTTATTTTTAGAACTATAAAAGCCTTTTGGCTTAGGTTATTTTATTCTATCTTTACTTTTTGCAAGCTTTATTTTTATTTTTCTGAGAGAATTACTGAGGGAGAGGAGATTCAACCTGTATTTGGAGAAGATTTCTGAACCCTTTATAATATATCTATTTAATTTAAATATGTGTTCTTCTTTGATATTGTATTGTTTATGCTTTGCAATGTCTGAGTAGTTCCATAGTTAGGTTTTAGGGTTTTCCAGGGATTTTAGGGTTTGATTGTTAGATTTTTCATAAGGGGATAATAATTGTTAGGTTCTTAGTCTAGACTTGTTATTAATGCATGAATTAGAGTAGCTAACTAGTTCATTGATATTAGATTGATAAACGCAAAGAGATTTGGTTTAGAAGTTGGATCTAGTCTAGATGAATAAGTGGTCTTGCTTGCGAGAGTATTGTCTTGATTGCTTGTGAACAAGTGAATCTGAACTGTAATGCATGTTCTATTATTAAAAGACGGCGAGAGTTTTTCTCTGATAATTTGAGCATAGGGTTTAGTACTCTGAGAGGAGATTATTCCATATATGTCTTTCATGTTGATAATATTTTCAAAGAAAATCCCTACATGATAAATTGACTTTCAATCCTGATTACCTGTGGTTTCCCTGATGCCTGACAGCTCCATACTCGCCACAACAAAACAGAGTGGTTGAAAGAAGAAATAGGACATTCCTTGAGATAACTCAAAGTATCATAAAACATATGCATGTGCCTAACTATTTATGGGTAGAATTTGTAAGAAACTCGACTTACATCATAAACAGAGTAGCGACAAGGACGTTAGTGGATCAAACACCATATGAGTGCCTGAGAAAGAAGAAACCGAATATTGAACATCTTAGAGTATCTAGATGTATTGGATATGCAAAGGTAGATGCTCGACACCTCATAAAACTCGACGATGGTCAAGAAAACTTGGGCATCTTGGTGCTCAAAAGCATATCGCTTATACGATCCGATAAACAAGAAGATTGTAATAAGTAGGGATGTTGTCTTTGATAAAAAATCTGGTTGGGAATGGAACAAACCAAGATAAAGTGTCTCAAGTCAAGTTGGAACCTTCACCATCGAAGGAAGAAACGAAGGGGAGAATCAAGGAAAGAATGAAGAAAGTGAGAATGATGGTGTAGTTGAGACACAAGATTTCAAAGAAGAAGATCAAATAGAATAAAATGCAATACCTTTAACGAATGAAGCTGAAACGAATGAAGAGGGTTATGAAGAAGAAGAAGTTGTCCCTGCATTGAGAAGATCAACAAGACAAAGCAACAAACCCACCTATTTGGGAGATTACATACTCATGGCCGATGTTGAGGGTGAGAAGCTTCTCATGATGAGTAACGATGAGCCTTGTAATTTCGTTGAAGCCAAAGGAGTTAAGGCTTGCGTAGATGCATGCAAATTGGGATTGCATCAATAGAAATGAACAAGACATGGCAACTAACTGACTTACCTAAAGGAGCCAAAGCGATTGGACTCAAGTGGGTATTTAAGATAAAACGCAATGCTAATGGGAGCATAAACAAACATAAAGCAAGGTTAGTTGCAAAAGGATATGTTCATAAACATGGTATTGACTTCGATGAAGTCTTTGTACCAGTAGATCGGATAGAAACGGTCCAACTTCTCATTGCCCTAGCCACGTGTAATGGCTAGGAGATACCTCACTTGGATGTAAAGACTGTGTTTCTACATGGAGAATTAAAGAAAGAAATTTATGTCAAGCAACCAGACGGGTTTGTGATAGAAGGAAAAGAGGAAAAGGTATACAAGCTAGAAAATGCTCTCTATGGACTAAAACAAGCACCTAGGACGTGTAACAACAAGCTCAATACAATTCTAAGGGATGTTGTTAGTAGCGGTTTATGTGGACGATTTGCTTGTCACGGGATCATCATTGGATTTAGTTCTCAAGTTTAAGAAAGATATGTCTTCTAAATTTGATATGAGTGATCTAGGTAGATTGACATACTATCTCGGAATAGAAGTGCATCAACACAAAAGAAGAATAACATTGAAGCAAGAGAGGTATCCACTAAAGATCCTAGAAGAATCGCTTATGAAAGAGTGTAACTCATGTCATGTACCAATGGACATTAGCGTTATAGTTTCAAGAGCAAAAGAAGAAGAAGGGATCGATGAATTGAAGTATAGAAGAGGCATTGGATGCTTAAGATATCTTTTACACACTAAACCTGATTTATCATATTGTGTTGGTATGTTTAGTCAATATATGCAAGAACCGAGGCAATCTCATGGAGTTGTGCTAAAAAAAGTTCTAAGACATTTAAAAGGAACTTGTTCCTACGGTTTGTCTTATGAAAATAAGACAAAGAATGGACTTGTTGTCACAATGATGATGGTAAGGGTACAACATATCATATCGTTTATTTGAATGAATGTCCTATAAGCTAGTGCTCTCAAAAGCAAGCAATATTTGCATTATCATCTTGTGAAGCTGAGTTCATGGTTGCGGCAGAGGCGGCTAAACAAGCAATCTGGTTACAAGATCTACTTAAAGAAATTGATGGAGAGTCAAGAGCTAAGGTGACTATCAAGATTGAGTCTGCGATGGCATTGACTAAGAAGCCGGTTTTCTATGGAAGAAGCAAGCACATGCACAAGAGGTTTCACTTTATTAGAGAGTGTATCGAAAACAATCAAGTAGATGTCGAACATGTGCCTGAAGGTGAACAAAGAGCAGACATTCTGACCAAGGCACTAGGTAAGATCAAGTTCAAGGAAATGAGGGAACTCATTGGTGTACAAAAAATCAAGGATGAAAAGTTCAAGCTTAAAAGGTAGATTGTTGAGATAAGCTTGAAAGAAGAAAATGAAACTTGAGAGATAAGTTATGTGTCTATATTAAGATATGAATAAGATATGATCCTATCTTTTATGAGTTATCTAAAAGATAATTAGGAATTGTAAACCTATATATAAAGGCCATCGATTTATAGAGAATAGAAATAAGATAGAGTTTTGTGAGATTAAGGTTTTAAGAGAAAGAGATTAAATTTTGAGTTATTTTCTTAATCTAATATCGTTATTAATTATTCTTGTAAACTAAAGTGCATATCGATCAAATTTATTCAATAGATTTTAGATCCAAATTATTTGAATTGTTTATGTTACCCGAAAAATTCAAACCATAAACCCAAAATACAAGATAAAAAGTTCAAATTACCCAAAATTCGATTAAAAAAGTTTTGGTTCCATATTAGGTTTTGATAATAATAATAAAAAAATCCATCCCGAACCCGAACCGAAATCTATTTATTTTCTATTTGGGTCTTATGTAATCAGACCGGAAAAACCTGAAACTTAAGTTGCCCGAATTCGAACCCGAATACCCACTAGCTACAAGTTATTCAATTTATTTAATTATATATATATTTATTTATTTAGTTATTGAAGATGTAGTAAAAGAGGATGAGCAGCTTACCCACTTGGCTGGTCCAATTTGTATGCGTCTTCCGAACCGTCTATCCGTTACTTGAACTACCTTTTTAATATTTATAAACATGTTGATGCTTGCTTTCTCATAATCAACTTGGGAATATAAAATACGAATTTATTTCTTTCTTTCTATATATTTGAGATATTTTGATCAACAATTACATCTACAAACATCTGACTTAGTTCGACTTACATTTAACAACTGTATGGAATGTGTAAAATCTGTCTAATACATGTATTTTATACCAATATCCAAGACACGACAAGTAGACGGTTATCCAGAATTGCCTGAATAGTAGTTGCATTTTATAATTTTTATTTTCTTAAAAAACATTTAAGCTATAAATCTATTTCTGTTACTATCTTGCTATTTCAAGTATATTATTCAAAAGAATAAAAAGACTAAGATTGATATGATGTCATATGCTTATCCTTAAGAGTAGTGGCAGATAGTAAATTATTCACAGTTAAACATTTAAATTTCTTTTGACTTGTACGAACATTATTCCTAATACTGTATATAAATAGAACAAATGGATCTCGTTTTCACTGTAACTTTCATTTTAATTTGTATAGAAGAAGTATAACAAATAAATGGAAGCTGGATAATCTTATAATTCAAGACATTCATGATGACTAATTATTATTAAGATTGCAGTGGAACAACTCCAAGTGTAATTCCTAACCTCATGCATGATGAATCTTTCAACAATTTAACCACCAAGAACGAATTAGCTATTCTTTACTTTTACTTAAATTATTGTTTGAATAAAATATTCAAAAGTAGTTTAGTATAACTAACAAAAAAATTATTATATGAGTACAAGAGGCAAAGATACAAATTATGGTTTAAAGAATATATACTCCTTTTAATTAAAACTGAATAACAAAGAATAAAGTAGAGATAAATAAATGAAAGAGCAAGTTAGTTAGTAAGAGAAAAGAAGAGTGTGGGAAAGTGGAGTGAGTTAGAAGTAGGAGTGAGTTGTAGTGTTGAAGTGTCATGAGGTGTTGTGTTGTGTCCATCCACTCCTTTTTTTGGACAAAAACGCTTTTTAATGTATATAATAATATGCCTAAAAGCCTCTCTCTCTCTCTCTAACCTTCTCTACTATTTGGTATACCACCCATTTTCTCACCTTACTATTTAAAATATATGTAAGGGCTGTATTCAATATGACATCTAGAAAAATTTGAAGTGGTTTATGTTTTGTAAAGTTTTTAAAGATTTAGTTAAATTGGAGAAGTTCATGAGACTTATTATAAAACTTTCTATAATTCCACATAAAACCAAAAGATTTGAAACTTTATATATTTAACAAAGAAACTCCACTAAAACATCATCAAATCATTCAAAATCTATAACTTAAAATATTTCTAATGACAATGGATTTTACTTGACTTTTTAAAATTCTTGTTTGAGTAACACTAAATTTTATGTAACTTCTTAAAATTCATGTTTGAATAACATTGAAGTTGTTATTTTAATATAAATTCTCCAAATCTTTCCATTATATTAAATACACTCCTTTTAAAGAATTTTCCTCCTCTCTCACTATATATATATATATATATATATATATATATTTGGTGTGTGCAAGTATTTTTAATTAGTCACATTTAGAAGACAATATTATTTTTTGAACTTTTAGGTGTAATCATGGAGAATCAATTGATAGAACTTTAAATCACTAAAACGTGTCTAGATTTTAGATGCTTAAGAAATGAACATTTGATTTAATATAGCTCAAATATGGTAGGTTTTTTTAAAAAAGTTTACGATTAGTTACACTGGATCTTTAATTATTCTTCGAATCATTGATTAAACCTAACATATCTTAATACATCTCTAAAAAGCTAGTATGAAAGCTGACAAATCAACCAATGGTATTTTAGATGACTTTATCTCTTCAAGTTTTAATTTATCATTACGTTACAATCAATAATTATTCAGTGCTGAGATAACATCAATAAACATTTTATTAAACAAGAAATATAAATATATAAATGTAATTGAGACTTGAGAGGAAAATAACAACCTGCAAGTGAAGTAAAGCAAGCGAAAGAGTCGGTTGGATTCAGTTTTGGAGAAACAAGATCTTATCGTTAATCCTAACTTGGAAGCTATGTCACATGTAATGACAGACTATATATCATATCCACCAATTATAATTTAAATAAACATTTGTATTTCAAACCAATTAGATAATATAGTTGAGAAGTAACAAAAAGAGAGTCGCTGTTATTAAGTGATATATATGTATGGTATTCTCCTTTTTGTTATCTAGGTCCACTGGTTCATTTTTTTTTCTAAACGTCCATTCTTCATTTAATTGATTGAAAATTCTTAAAATGGTTGTTTTATATTGTTTGTATTATAAACTTCTATAACGATTGTTTGACTATAATATTGAAAATATACAGTCAGTCGCCTAAACTAGTCTAAACACAAATTTCTCGTGGCAGAAATATAGTATTAAGTGTTTAATGCTATTTAAATATATATGTCTTAATCTACTTTCTGAATAATGGTTGGAGATGAGTTGTGTAATTGGTGGTTGGGACAGTTTGAAAGTAAGGTTAAAGAGATAAAAATAAATAAGATAGTTTTTAAGAGTTTTTATTTAAGTAGAAGAAAATAAAGTAAGTGGAAGATTAGAAAAACACCAAAATCAAAGCTTGTTTGAATAATCTCTCAAACATAAAAATTATATTTTTCGGTGTCCTTATGTACACGAATATATAGATATCTATTTTGGTAAGATCCTAATTATATGAGCTATATATCATTGACTTAGATATGTATAATGAACTTGTGGACTTGACAATATTGGGTTTGTTAATATCGTTTTTTAATATAATATATAGCAGAGCAAGTTTATTCAAGCTAAAAGAAACAAAAAGACATAAATAAGATAACTCATGAGTTTTATTGAAGTCTTAAGATATAAAGCAAAGTAAGAAGATTAGATAAACACCAAGATCACAAGCTTTTTGAATAGTCTCATAAAGTGTAAGGAGGGGGGACTGGATTTGAGACAATTCTCTAAGTTACATGTCCTGTTCTCATTACATAAAGTTATATAGGCATCTACTATGACAAAATCCTAACTACACGGACTGGATGACACTGATTTGGATTTGTATATATGAACTTGTGGACTTGGTAACTCATAGTGTTGGTTTGTCAATGTTTGTTTAATACTTCTCCGCAAACTTGGCATGAGGGGAATACAAAAAATGCTAAGTTTGATTGAAAAATGCATAAAGTGGTGGAAGAATGACTTGTACAAGAGGGATGACATGAAATGTGTAAGCAGACTTTTCAATTCAGCATTAAGATAAAAATCAATACCACAAACAAAAAAAATCAACCTCTTGAAAATATAAAATAAAATAATTTTAGAAAAAATTATAAAAACTCTCAAAAATTATTGAATTTATTAAATATAAAAATGATAAAATTATCTATATAGTATCAGAGCACTACAAGAAAACATACCAAAATCTGACCGGAAAAATCGACGAAAAAAGAATTCGTCGATTAATTTATCGACGAAAATAATCCATCGATAAAAACCGACGGAAAATCGACGGAAAATTATCGATGGACTAAATCCGTCGATTTTCCGTCGGCTTTTTGAGATGAAATTTGCTCGTTTAAATGTGACCGTTTTTAGCTGTTTCCAAACGACTATATTCGCAGGTATCGACAGAAAATCCTCGAATTTTTGTCGATATTTAGATTTATAAATTCAACACCCCTCCCATTCCCAAAATCACAACTTCACAAACAAACTTATAAAATGTCCACTCCACCTTATTTTCGATCATGGATGGATGGATGGTGAACGGATGAATCCTGAGACAAATCTTTTGAACGAGGAATATGCAAATGGTGTTATAGAGTTCATGGAATTAGCATGTCGACAACCTCGGGAACCAAACAGTCGTAAGTTAAAATGTCCATGTTCTTTATGTCGGAATTCTCGCAATATCATGATAGATATAGTATGGCAACACTTATATATGAATGGTTTTATGCCGGGTTATAAGATTTGGTATTTACATAGAGAACGACTAGATATTGTTTCTAGTAATAGCGGTAGCGAACAATTGGCGGATAGGATAGAGGAACCTAGAACGGAATTATATTTTGGGGCACATAGGTTCAAATGGTTAATGATGTTTATAGGAAAAATATAGAGTCGGCGCAAGTTTCGAATGAAGCACCTAATGTAGAAGCGCGACGGGTTTTTGATATGCTAAACGCAGCGAATGAGCCATTATATAGAGGATGTAGAGATGACCATTCGCCTTTATGATCTGCAAGTAGGTTGATGGGGATAAAGACGGACTATAATTTGCATGAGGATGCAGTTGACGCAATAGCCAATTTATTGAAGGATATATTGCCAGAGGATAACAATGCTCCGGGTTTATATTACGAGATACAAAAACTTTTTTCTGGGCTTGGATTGTCGTATCATGTTATTGACATGTGTATCGACAATTGTATGATTTATTGGAGAGAAGATGAAAACCGGATAACTTGTCGATATTGCCGCAAACCAAGGTATAAGGATACAGTCGGTAGAGTTTCAGTGTCTTACAAGAGGATGTGGTATATGCCACTAACAGAACATGTAAAGAGATTGTATCAGTATGAGAGAACAGCTACGGCAATGAGATGACATGCTGAGCATAGATTTGATGGAGAGATTACACATCCTTCTGATGCCGAAGCTTGGCGTCATTTTCAGTCTACTTATCCGGATTTTGCATGCGAGAGAAGAAATGTGTATCTCGGATTAAGTACAGATGGATTCAGCCCATTCGGGAAGCATGGTAGACAGTATTCTCTATGGCCAGTCATCGTGACACCTTACAACTTGCCGCCATCTTTGTGTATGAACCGAGAGTTTCTATTTCTCTCTGTTCTTGTGCCTGGGCCTAAGCATCTGAAACGAGCACTTGATGTATTTTTGCAGCCATTAATACATGAGTTGAACTCATTATGGGAGTTTGGGGAGGAGGTGTATGATGTGTCGCTAAAACGAAATCTCAAGATGCGTCACCCCTTGATATTATAGAAGATCTCCATACGAACAAGACGACTGGAGAAGTATAGGACACGGTTGGCTCCGGAGGTTCTCGAGAACTCTATAATGCGTATTGAGGAGATCCGGTCTAGTCAGACATCTCAAGGGGAAGCTACGAGATCCCCATTGAGACGGTATATGGAGTAGTTTCTCAGGTAAATAATATTTAAATTTAACTATATATTATTGCATATTATTGATACTAATAATTGTTTTCTTATTTCAGACTACGAAGCAGTCCAAGTTCCAGACTTACGGGTTCGGGAACATGACTTCTTATTGCTTCCCAAGATCGGGATCCTGAGCTTCAACGACTCATTATGAGGAGTTGAGAAGGATTAACGAGGAGATGGAGAGAATGAAGATGAAAATGGAAGCACAAGCGAAGCAGATAGAGGAGATGAAGGCTTTGCAAGCAGATCGCGACGCACAGATGGAGGCTCATATGGAGGCGATGTTGGCTTCACAAGATAGGATGGAAGAGTTCATGAGACGTTATCAGGGGTAGATTAATATTGTTATCGTTTTGTATAATTACAATTTCTGGATTTTTAGAATATTTTAAATTTTTAAGAATATTTTAATATTAATTTTAATTTTATATATATTCTGAATTTTATTTTAATTTTAATATTTTTAATATTCTTTTTTTAAACAAAATTTGAAATATCCGTCGACTTTTTTTATTTTTAAAAATTCCGTCGATAATCCGTCGATTTTTTATATATTTAAAATTTCGTCGATAAAGCCTCGATGTTTTTTAAAATATCTGTCGATAATCCGTAGATAATTAGCGACAGATTATCCATCGATAATCTGTCTGTTAATATCCATTGATAATTATCGACGGATTATAGACGAAAATATAAAATCGACCACCTATAAACGATCGACAATATCCGTCGATAATCCGTCGATTTAGCCTCTTTATAGACGGAAAATTGAGGGATATGTTTGTCGGTTTTACCGTGTTTTCTTGTAGTGGAGCTTCAATAACTCCCAAAATATTTTATATTTTAATTTTTAAAATAATTTAATATATTTTAGAAAAATGTAACTTGTAAAAAATTCTTTTTACATTTTTGTATCTTATATAATTTTATAAATAAAATTTATTTTTGCAAATTTTCTAAAATTTTAGACTTTCTATAAAAAAAAATTTATATACTTTTTAAAAATTTTAGATTTTTTGTGATTAAATAATTTTAGAATTTTTTTAAAAATCTATAATTTTATATTTCTCTTTTATATAAAAATGGAGGAAGAACACACAAAAAACTCATAGGGTACCCAAAATCCTATAAGGTAAACCCCATATGGAACCCAAGTTAAAAATATGCGCATTTTAAACAAAACTATTCTCTCTGAAAGAATGGGCGGACTTTTAGTTTAAAATTTTAGTAGGGTTTCGGATACCTACCTGGTTTTTACCCATTTTTAACATCCTTAATTTTGATTTATGTAATTTGATGTCTTTATTGACAATTTTATCAAAAAGAGTGTTAGACGTTGTAGAATGTATAAAATAACTTTTTTAAGTGCCATGATGGTTGTTAGATCACTTAATGTTGAAAATAATGTTTTTGACACTGATGACTCTGAATTTTCATGGATTTTACTTATCAATTAGCATCGATTCTGAGGTCTAAAAGCGTGCATACATCACATTTATGGTCGATTTCACTAAGTTTAGGATTTTTAGGATTTTTGCATTAGAATTTGCATATGCACGCATTTTGGAGGTTTTTCAGGACTTTCAGGAGTTTTTGGGAAGGATTTGAAAAATTTCAGAAAAACAGTAATTAACGTTGAATGGAGCAGCACTCAGCACTCAGCACTCAGCATGGAATGGATTGAACTTACCTCAGAGCACTTGGATGATCGATCCCAATCTAGGCAGGATCGATCTCAGGCACTTCGGCGACGAAACAAGATCGATCCCACTCAGCACTTTTGGGATCGATCCCAACAATATGCAGATCGATCCCACAACCACTCCAGATTGATCCAGCAAGCACTTCAGATCGACCCCCCCTCACTCTTTCAACGTTTCTGGTGAAGTCTCAAACGAAGCTAAGGAAGTGCACGAAGATGAAACAATACTAAGAAGAGAACATACTAAGAAGATGAATCCGGATACCATCTGAAGCAAGGCCCAAGATCCAAGACAATAATTAGCATTTTGTCTTATCTGCGAATTAGGGCTTTTCAATGAACACTATAAAAGCCCTAATTCGCCTCCATTTGCACAAGCTTTAGTTTTTCATTCCTTTTTAGGTTTTGTCTTAGGTTTTCAATTCTTAGTTTTGTTCTTGATGTTCTTGGTGTAAAAACCATTTTTCTTTCAAGTCTTTAGTTAATCTACTGTTTTTCCTTTGATTCCTTGCTTAGCTTTATGTTGTTCTTTAGTTTGTGCATCTCTATTTTCGTTTTAAGTTTTTAATCTCTTGCTTAGCTTACGGTTTCATTGCTGTTTTTCATTTCTGGGTTTCTGTTCTTGTTGTTCTTCCTAGATCTGCATGTTTAGGTTTGAAGTTATGTTTGCTGTT